>JAWWNI010000184.1:600000-852130 GCA_034642065.1 Darevskia nairensis
TTTTTCTCAAATCTGGATAACAAAAGAAATGACTACTCACGATCTCCCTCCCTCCTTCTTACCCTGCCCCCCCCAAATCCCTCCTCTTATGACAAACAGTGACAGCTTTTCCACGGAATGAAACCAGTAGTTAGGGCTGCCATATGGAAGCCGGACAAATATCCCAGCAATGGGGGTTAAATTGTGCTGAAATTTTCAAAAAAAGCTCCAGAACTCAAAGAATCTTGTGGCTCTCACTAAACAATTCTGGGGGGTTGTTCCTTAAAAAACCTCAATAATTTTGGGGTCTTCCTAAAAATAGCTCAACAATTTCGGGTTGCCCTGGTTTTTACTTTTGAGATATGGCAGCTCTACAGTAGTTGGCAGACAACAAACTGCTAAGCAATTGTGGTGGTCCTAAAATTTCTACTTCCTGCCCCACAAAACAACAGGGGGTCTTAGAAAATGTACACTGTCAGTTGTGATTTAGAAAGGATTCGTGAGGATGCCAACATCACATTCCTCCTCCCTCTTCCCAGCCTCTACCTCAGCTGCTTTCGCCACTTCCTCAGTTGCCAAGCCATCCTTCTTGCTTCAGACTCTTCTTCTCAAATTCCTCTCCCTCACCTCTTAAATGCCACCATGCCATCCATCAGTGGCTACATGAACAGTTTATTTCCTAATTCAGATGAGTTTGTGCAGTTTTTTCAGTTGTATACTTTATAAAAAAATTTTTTAAAGAATTCTCATTCACCAACACAATCAGTCTTAATGGCCTGGAAAAGCACTTATATGAACATTTCTTCATTTCTTTCTTTTTCAGGTTTGGAAGTCATAAAGAAAATTAATTTCAAAGGATGTGCAACAAAAGCCTTTTGTTCCATCAAGAAAAAATTACCATTAGTTAGTTCTTATACCTTCCTGCCCAGTGAAAATACGTGTTATGATGCTTCAGAAACCTCAGACCAGCCTGAATTTTGAGGATAGCATACAGAATAGCCTCCCTTCTTGTGGTTCCCACAATATATTGCCGTTGGGAGGGGGAGCTTACAATCTAGTGCACGTTTCCTCAAACTCAGCCTTCCAGGTGTTTTTGGCCTACAACTCTCATGATCCCTAGTTAGCACAACCAGGGGTCAGGGATGATGGGAATTGTAGTCTCAAAATATATGGAGGGCCGAGTTCGAGGAAGCGTGATCTAGTGGGGACATCCAGGCCTCAGGACCTCTCTTCTTTCCCCCCCTTTTTAGGGGTTGTGGGCTCTAAATACAAAAAGCTAAAGTGTAACATATAAATCAGTTAAATTTCCAATGTGACCACTATAGAAAACAAAATAAATGATCATGACAAATGAAATGTTCTTTCTCAAATCTGTATCTTTCAAATAAATACAGCATGCCCATAACTTAAGTCTATTTAACTTTTGTGCATTCAGCTTTATGTACCTGGCCAATTAAAAATAAAATGATCATAGAACAAAAAAAAGAAGAAAATGTAACACAATAGTGTTACAATTTGGTTGAGTGACTCTTGTGGCTAAAATTATTGACCCAGCACATTGAGGGAGAACTTGGATTAAAGTATCTACGCAGCTGGATCGAACCCAACTGCAAGCAAATGTATCAAAAACCACTTTTAGGCCAGTTCTCATACATGAAACCAAGCTTTCCTCCTAAATGTGAGTTGTAAAAAAATTAAAGGGACAAAGAGCCACCTTTGTGTCATTAAGTGACAGAAGTTCAGGAAATGGTATTTCAGGAAACACTAAACATGACCTCTTACTGATGCCTTCTCTACCATGGGTGGGTATCTGGAATGGACCAAATGAACATTGAACCTACAAATAGCTGGTTTGGTTTCCAGGAACAGTATGTGCATTAAAGCACCATGTCCAAGCACTCTTTTTCTTGATGCAGAGCGTTCTCCAAGAAAACATGATTAATAATAATAATAATAATCTGCCCATCTAGCTGATTGGAGTAAACAGCAATCCAGGGAGAACCCAAATTGACATTTGCTCCAATTGAACATGGAAAAGTGGCTTTTCATGGGGAAAGAAAAAGGAATACTCACACAAGGATACACACTCACACACACAAACAAAAAATAAAAAGACAAAAAGACAAAAACATTACAAGAGCACAGAGTAAGGAAAGACAAAAAAGAAGCAAGAAATAATACCCATGTAGAAACCCTTCCCGCCAGAATGGTACCTATTTATCAACTTGCACTTTTTGGTGTGCTTTCGAACTGCAAGGCTGCCAGGAGCTGGCAATGAGCAACGGGAGCTCACCCGGTCGCGGGGATTCGAACTGCTGACCTTCCGATCGGCAATCCCTAGGCTCAGTAGTTTAGACCACAGTGCCACCCGCGTCAACCTAATACAGTGGTACCTCTGGTTATGAACGGGATCCGTTCTGGAGCCTCGTTCGTAACCATATTCTGAAGCGCCGAATCTGTGCTTGCTTGCCGCGCGATTCGGCACTTCTGCGCATGTGCATGATGTCATTTTGAGCGTCTGTGCATGCCCCAACTGCCGAACCCGGAAGTAACCCGTTCTGCTACTTCCGGGTTAGACGCATTTGTAACCCTCGCCAAACGCAATATGCAGCGAACGTATCCAGAGGTATGACTGTATAGTATTTATAAAAATGAATTCCAAATATTGATAATTCGTTCATGCCAAGTCTTCATTAGTACCCAATTTGTTTAAGTCTAGCAAATTTGTATATATCTTCAATCCAATTGTTTAGCATTAAGTATTAATATTAAAATACCAGCTCACTGTAGGGACGCAGGTGGCAGTGTGGGTTAAACCACAGAGCCTAGGGCTTGCCGATCAGAAGGTCAGCAGTTTGAGTCCCTGCTCCTACCAACCTAGCAGTTCGAAAGTACGTCAAAGTGCAAGTAGGAAAATAGGTACCGCTGGCCCTGGTGTGTCTTCTTCCCTTGTCATCCATGCAGTGCTCCACAACCTTTTGGTACCCCCTCTAAAGCCCTTGAGATGATGTTACTTCCCCAGGTCATCCCTGAGGCTTTCTATTATGGGGTGCCAAGGAGGCTGACTTTGTTGCACTAGAACGGAGTGGACAACTCCCAAGAGACTGAGATCTGCTCAGTTAAAAATTGGCAGTGATCTACCCACTTTTGGGGGGTTCATGTCAAAGTTGAGCTTTTTTTAGGGAGGAAAGCCCTGTTTTTAGAGGTTCGGGTAAAAGTTGTTGATCTTCAGTGATCTACAAGAAGGTTTTCTATTCATTTTTCCTCTTCTGATGTCTCACTGCAGCAAGTATTCACTTGAGAGGGAAGCCTTCCTTTCATATCTCATCTCTGCATCCACAGCTCTTGAAGAGTGCAATTCCCTCAATTCATCACTATATATAGCAATTGAGGGAGGTCCTTTTCCTATTCTTCTTTAGGTGTGTTAGCCTTGCTAAGCAATGCAACTCCTTGATAGCCAAAGTTCATTCTTATGTTCCCACCCCACAGCTCAACCATAAATATATTTAGATGCCAGGATTGGAAGTGGGTAGAGTTTATAAAATACATTGATAAATTCAGCATGACATGGGCAAAGTCATGGGCGTACCCAGGGGGGGCAGAGGGGGGCAGCTGCCCCCCCCCAGAAGCCAGCCCTAGAAGCAAAAATGATCAGCGTCCATTCAAAGCAAACCTGAACGACCATGGCTTGCCCCCCCCCCCCAGTTTTGATCCTGGGTACGCCCCTGGGTAAAGTAGTTCTCTTTGTCCGCAATCTTCAGCCTCATTGGATGTTCAAGACTTCTAGTGTTATAAAAAAAGGACCAAAGTGAATCCCTTTGAACTTTCTCCATATAATTCATAGCTGTTTAATAATTATGTAAGACTTGCGCTGGATTATGGAGAAAGCCAGAGAGTTCCAGAAGAACATTTACCTCTGCTTCATTGACTATGGAAAAGCCTTTGAGTGTGTGGACCACAGCAAATTATTTGGGGGGGGGGGAAGGGTCCTTAAAGAAATGGGAGTGCCAGACCACCTTATCTGTCTCCTGAGACAAGAAGCAGCAGTTAGAACTGGGTATGGAACAATTGATTGGTTCAAAATTGGGAAAGGAGTATGACAAGGCTTTATATTATCTCCCTGCTTATTCAACTTATATGCAGAATTCATCATGCGAAAGGCTGGACTGGATGAATCCCAAGCTTTAAGGAAACCATATCAACAACCTCAGATATGCAGATGGCACAACTTTGGTGGTGGAAAGTGAGGAGGAATTAAAGAACCTCTTGGGCTCTGTGATCAAGGGAGATGGTGACAGCAGTCACGAAATTAAAATACGCCTGCTTCTTTGGAGAAAAGCGATGATAAACCTAGCCAGCATCTCAAAAAGCAGAGACATTACCTTGTCGACAAAGATCTATATAGTTAAAGCTATGGTTTTCCCAGTAGTGATGTATGGAAGTGAGAGCTGGACCACAAAGAAGGCTGTTTGCCGGAGAATTGTCATTTCATCTTTGGTGAACCATTCCAACATATAATTATACATCTTAGATAACAATTTGTTTGCCGGAGAATTGATACTTTTGAATTGTGGTGCTGGAGGAGACTCTTGAGACTCCCATGGACTGCAAAAAGATCAAACCTATCCATTCTGAAGGAAATCAACCCTGAGGAAATTTAACAAATATTTTATTTTCAACAGTAAAGCCCGTGAAAGTGGCTCACTGGGATTTTTAAAAAAGGAAATAAAAAATGAATCCTTTTAAGGAAGTCTCAGATATTTTTCCACTGATTTTTGCTTACATTACTGGATACATACATACATACATACATACATACATAGTTTTATTTCTATGCATCTTTCTACAGTTCAAACCGTGCTCAAGGTGTTGTAAACGTGAAGAAATAGATAACAACATAACATAAGTAGTCATAAACAGTACCAGCCTGCTATGGTGACAAAGATAAGAATGGTGATGAGATCATTGACTGCATTGTGAATGAGAATCAGTGTGGTCATTTTGAAGGAGCTCTTTGGAAAGGTAAGATTGCCAGGAAACAAAGTCTGAAAATTGGCTGGGGGGGGGAATATGCTCACCCACCTTCCTTCCTTCCTTCCTTCCTTCCTTCCTTCCTTCCTTCCTTCCTTCCTTCCTTCCTTCCTTCCTTCCTTTCATGTTGCCAAAGATGTAAGAAGGAACATTTCTTCTTTGTATGCCAATATCTATTTCCCATTAAAAAATCAGATTTTCTTTTGCATGTTCATACACTTGGTATATCACTCTCTAATAGGTATATAAAAACCTCGAAGTTTCCCCATTTTCCAGGTATTTCCCTGATTTAGAGAAGCCATCCTGATTTCTGATTTAATCCCTCTAACTAAGGGACACAGGTGGCGCTGTGGGTTAAACCACAGAGCCTAGGGCTTGCTGATCAGAAGGTCGATGGTTTGAATCCCTGCGACGGGGTGAGCTCCCGTTGCTCGGTCCCAGCTCCTGCCCACCTAGCAGTTCGAAAGCACAAATTGCAAGTAGATACCGTAAATAGGTACCACTCCAGCGGGAAGGTAAACGGCATTTCCATGCACTGCTCTGGTTCGCTAGAAGCAACTTTGTCATGCTGGCCACATGACCCGGAAGTTGTACGCCGGCTCTTAGCCAATAAAGTGAGATGAGCGCCGCAACCCCAGAGTCGGACACGACTGGACCTAATGGTCAGGGGTCCCTTTACCATTACCTTTATCCCTCTAACTAAAACCTCTCCAACACAATGGTGTTATCCAAAAGTAAGATGGACCATTGTTCTGGTTAATGAATGGTGCCAGGGACACAATGATATGCACTGAATAATGGACAATGGAGACAGAGTCATTAGAGTGAGCTATTATAATTGCCTTCTGGAACATTATTTCTCTTTGTTCCAATTGAACCAAACTTGTTATTTCCACGTGCTTGAAATCCCATATACAGTGCCAACCGCGTTCATATGCTCCACGTCTCTCTAACATCTGCACACACTGGGAATCTCTCCAAAGAAAGCATCCAGGTAGGATTTCTTATTGTCCTGCCCGCCACTTGTGCAAATCCCAATTCCTCATCCATGAGCCAGAAAGAGAGGTAGAACAACAAATGTTTTGCAAAGTACTGCAGTCCAGAGCTCCCAAAGAGAACTATTTCAGCGTCAAATTGGAACTACTATTCCAGTAAATATTCTTAAATGTTGTCAAACCAATTGTTACCATCATTTTACTAACACCTGCTCCTTCTGAAAGTAGTTCCGGACTGACTAAAATATTGCCCATCTCTCCACCTATCTGTTCCCTATGTGTTTAAACTCTTCTTGAGACACTGATGTCAATTTAGCATGGCTGTTTCCAAGATGAAGAAGCCAGATTTTCTTCATGTTTGGTTACCATCAGATGCCATTTTGAATAAAAATGCCATGGCAAACTTTTCCAAATTGCACTGATTACACATTCTACCCTTCATACAGCAATGGGAGAAGCAAACTGCATCACTGACTGATACAACTTGTTCCTCCTTTGGCTTCTTTAAACTGTTCCGCTAAGGCACCGACAGCCACACGTTCCGCAGTGGAGCAGTTTTAAAATGCCCCCACACTGCCCCTGGCTCACGAGAGCTAGAGGCTGGGTGCAGGCTCAGTTAAACTGCTCCTGTCCCCCCCCTCACCTGTGCAAACCCCAATTCCTCATCCATGAGCCAGAAAGGCATTGGGGCTTGCTTTACAGGAAGCCTTATCCTTTTTACGACACGATTCTGGCTTAAACTTGGAACTACAAGAAGAAGCCGGGGAGAGCAGTGAAAATATATCTACAAATTCCCCATTTAGGATGCGGTTGCGAAGATTATTTTTAAGCCTGCTGCCAGGTGGCTGATCCGTCCACTTGAAATCAGATGCTCACACCCTTCCTTTTGCATCCTGCCCCTCTTCCCCACATGGCTCCCTGACCCCAAAGGCGCAGTGATGGCGCCGGGTGCGTTGTTCCCAAATCCAACTAGGAAGGCCAGGGGCCTTCTAGGTAGTAACCGAGTAGCCCTTACAACATTCTTCCGACTCACCACAGGAGGAATTGCACGTACCTGAAAGATCTGAAGAATCCAAAGTGTCCCTCTGGCACTTACTCCCATGTTTCCTTGATCTGCACAACCTCTTCTTCTTCCTACGTCATGATCTGCGTGAATAAGGGCAGGAGGAGCTTTCAGGTGAACTCGAAACAGGTGACCTATGCCTGCGCCTACCCTCGCGAGAGTGTTGACAGGCGGACTTAGACCAATCTAAATGCTCCTTAGTGCGAGCCAGGCGGCGCTGCAGGTTGCGGTTCTGGCATACTAATTCCTGTACCTCATCCCCACTGGACAGGGAATCATCACTCTCAGCAGCGAGCTCCTATGGGGAAACACGCTTTATCTTCTTAGTGTAGGGCCTGTAGAGCCTGGCATCAGAAGTGGAGAGGCATTCAAAATGATCATCCCTCACCTTTTTCCTGGTTATTACAAGCTTCATCAGTGGGACATTCCTGCTGGAAGACAAGGCCCTTTTAAAAATTCTACTGGCTGCTTTTACAGCATTGCTCGGGTGGCCCTTCACCATGGCTTTGGGGGTGCCCTCCACTATGACTTCATGTGTGAGAGGGGTGGGGTAACTTTCCTTTTCTTCAATGGCCGCGGCTTGCGACATGATGCAACATGAAGTGAGGAAACCAGTACTGGCGCCACTAAAGACCTGAGTAAGATGGGCAGGTGGGTGGTTTTTTTTATTATTATGCTACTATATTGGCTATTTTCTACAAGGTTTTTTGTTTGTTTGTTTGCACCCCTTCCCCTTCGCTGCCTCCAAACCACAAGGCTGCGCTTAGTACCGGGGGGCCTGGGAGGGAGCCCCATGGCGAGCCTAAACAGTGGAGGGGTCTTGTGCCTCCTCCTCCAAGCTGCCGCTGAAGAACTGCAAGGCCGCAACACGGCTTACTACCTCTCCCACACCACCGCCCAACTGCAAGGCCACGATGCGGCCTACAGCGGGGGCCCTCGAGAAGCCCCGCTCGGTGCCGCAAACCCCGCCCAACTGTGTGGAAGGGAAGTCTGAAATTTTTGCTTAGCTGAGGGGCTGGTACGCAAGCTGGAGGGACATTGGGGCTTGTTCAGCTAGGACAGTATCACCCCAGCTCATTGCAGGGCTGTGGCCAATGCCACTAGGTGTTTCAAATTGTGCTGTTTCTCCAGATCATGATGTGTGGCTGGTGATACTTTGCAATGTTGAGAAGCTGATATCATCCAGCCCTATTCATCTTCAGAAGAATTCAAGAGATGGGAAACCTTTCAAATGGTCATCCCATAACTGTGTATTAAAAGTTGTGTTGAAGGTGGAATGGGATGGTTTAATATTTTGGTTTAGGCTTTTTTCTTTTTTCTTTTTTTACAAACAACGGTACATTATTTGAATAAGCATTGGCAGTCCCATTCTAGCTGGAAAATGGTGTCTTGTTTTCTACAGCTCCTCCAACAGTCCTGAGAAGATTGTTATTTCATATGAGGAGTATGCATGGGTGTGCAATGCCATCTAAGTAGGATTTTCTTAGAATTCTCTCCCCTATAAAATGAGATTGCTCTGTATGGTTTCTATGACCATAGTGCATACCATTTTAAATCCTTTATATGTATATGAAGGTCCTTCTTACATGTACTTTGAAGGCCTAATCATGGACCAGAAGAAATAACTCCTAATTCCGCAGTAGGTCTCCTCTCATTTGAACTTATTCTAATAAAGTACTTCAAATAGACATGTCCTATTCCAACCCTCAAAATCACATACTGAATCTTGCAATGCTGAATTTTAAAATCAGGATATAGTATGAAGGGAATGATGAGAACAAGTTTTGATGTCTACCCCTTCCTCCAGCCCATCAAACCAGTTCTGCCCAGGTGCTGGCCTAAGGCTCCTTTTAGTTGGAAATTGTTTCTGGGAAAACATAATAAATCTACAGGAAGTAATTTCATTGCAAATCATTAACAAACTTTGTAATCTGGGACCACACATTCTAGGACAAATAGTCACTACTTCCCACATCCCAAGAAACCAGGTTTCCCAAGTGTTGCCCTCAGGGCCCTTTCCTTCTCCTTTAAATTCCTCTGAATGGACTCTTTTCTGTATCAGTTGCCTTTGGTGGTCCAGCTCTTCCCGGCTCTTGCTTATTCCAGCGCTATGAAGGCACTCCTGGGCACATTCCTCTTCTTGGTCATCCTTTCCCCAGGTGAGTTGAAATGAGACCACTAGCACTCTTCTTATCATCCCAGAGGAGGTTCAGGATCAGAGCTTTCCTTCTCCTGGATCAGCTAGTCAAATATTTTGCTCTTTTTTCCACCACACAGCTCACCAATACATATATTTCACTGGAAGAATTGGAAGGGTGCAGAATTTATAACAGACATTGATAAAATCATGCATGGAATGTGCAGAGTGGGTAACAAAAGGTATTTCTCTCTAGCACTAAAACTTATGTATATAATGATATGGCCATCAGGAGAGTTGTACTTAAGATTTGAAAAATGAAAAACTGAGAGAAACTGACAGGTACAGATTCACCTATAGATAGTCCAGGATCTTGTTTCCACACTGGGCAACTAGTTGACTATGGGAAACACATAAGGAACACGATAGTAGAACAGCAGTTTCCACTCCTGCTATTTGGAATCACACTAATTTCAATTATGAATGTAGAATATACCCATCAAAGTAGTAATTGCTATCCTCATTCCCCCTTTAGATGTGTAATCTGCTCTTAAAACCATAACCATGCATGGCCATCACTACCTCTTATCAAAGAAAATCCCATAGTTAAACTGCTCTGTGTGAATAAGCAATTTTCTTTGTCTGTCCTGAATCTTCCAAGATTCAAATTCATTGGATTTTCAGGAGTTGTATTGTTATGAAAGAAGGATCAAAATGATTCTCTTTCAACTTTCTCCATATAATCCATAGTTGTGTAAGGAGAAGAGATTTAACTTGTGAGATCCAGTGGGAGGGAAAGTGAGTGGTGGGCATCACTCCACCGCACTTGGAAATCCCAATTAATTAAGCATATTTAACATCCTTTTGCAATTTAAAAAATGTTTCATTATAAGTTTCAATATACAACCCCATTTCCTCTGAGCATTATTTAAGAAAACCACAAACACTAAAAGGAAACAAAGAAAGAAACCACATTTCAATAAAAACTTTCCGTAACAGTTTCTTTATATATATATATATATATATATATATATATATATATATATATATATATATATATATTCATTTTATAAGAAGAATACACACACACTAAAAAAAAAAAAACGTGAAGAAACAACACAAAAATTTCTTATACACTTAACATTTTATCCTTAACATCTTAGGGTGGCTTCCCCCGGTCTCCTACTGCTGGATTTCGTTGTCAAACTTCCTTGACAGTTTCTCAACTTTATTTACCCTCTATCATCTTTATTGCATCTTAATCTCCTATACAGTCTACTTAACCAACCAATTTTTAAACTTTATTCATAATATCATTCAACCTTAAACACTTCTCTACACTATCTTTTCCAATGACTAAATTCTCAGCAAACATTTAATTTTTATCTTAATATCAAATCAAATCAAAATCTAGTTTTCATTCCTCAAATCTTAAATCATTTCCCTAATATATATCTACAATAAACATACATTCTAATTATCATATTTATAATTTGATACTGAAAAACCTCCGCTCCCTTCCCTAAGGTATATCCAACTTTGAAAAACAAAAAGCAATGTTTTTTCAAGTCACGCTGAATTCCTTCCAATCTTCATGCACCGTCTCCTCTCCCTGGTCACCTAGTCTCGCTGTCAGCTCAGCAAGTCTTTTAGGATCCTTCTTTCCTTTAACCAACATCCTGAAACAATCGACCAAATCTTCATTCAAATCTTTATTCAGCCAATCCTTCCTCTTCTTAATTTCAGCTTCAGCTTCAACTCTCATTTTCCAACAATCCTCATTCAGACTTTTTTGTGAAAAAAACAATGTGTTTCAATGTTGGGTCTCGTGATTTCTCTGCTTCCAGTAGTCTTATATCTTCCCATTGTTTGACACTTTCGTCATTCCTCGTGACCGCCACTTTGTTATCAGAAACCTGCTGCTTCAATAATCCTGGTTCTCTTTTAATAACTTTCAGTTTTTTGTTTATTTTATTCAGTCCAACTCCAAAAGCCTTAACTTGCTGTTTAATTTCTCCAAAATGTTTTAACACTTCTTTAAATTTGACTTTCCCCATGCCTAATAGGCAACTTCAAAGAACCCAACTGTTGCTTTGTAATGCGGATGTTACAAAGTAAAGGATGTTACCAAGCCCGTACTTGTTGAAACAATATGACCTTTTTACTCCAGACCACGGAAACGAAAGTATTTATATCCAGTCTCTTTGTTACAATATAATGGTGTCTCGCAGTTGCCGATCAGCGGCTCCGTTTCCAAGAATGGGACGGATTTCAAAGATACAATCTAAAGCTTTACAGGGTCATATATTAATTAAGATCCCTTATCCCTTACCCTGCTTAAGGGGGGGGGGAGGTTTCAACAGTACCTTTGGGAAGTTAAAAAGCACTCTCAGGCTTTGGTTTCGGTTCAGAGATATCTGCCTTCCTCTTTATCCAGTGTAAGGGATCGGCTTCCGTTTTTAAATCCCTTCCATATTTCAAATCATTCCCAATCAAAGTCCCAATCTTGATTACTCACGGTTTCTTGAAATTTAATTTTTATTCGTAAAATTGGCCGGAAACATCCAGAGAACCTGAAGCTTTGCACAGTGAAGGAGGCATTGAATCCAATGGGCTCCCGTCTTCCACCCCTCTCGCTCACAGTTCGCTCCACAGAGCTCTGCCGGGGAGAGGAAGAGACGCAAAGGGCAGCTGCTGGATCTCCACATCCCAAAAAATTCAAATTGGTTTTTTTTCAGGGGTCCGTGGTGCTTTCACGGTTTCTCCTCACCTTCAAAGTGCTGGAATTCCTCAGCTGAGGTAATTCCTGTCGCCAGCGATGGCCGACCAACCTGGAAGTAACAGTTTCAAAGCCGAGAACCAGGGCTATACTTTCTCTAACGCAGGAATTTTGTTTACTTTGTTCTAAACCAAAATCTTTCATTTTCTTTCATTTATTTTCCCCTCACAAAAGCCCCCCCCCTTCCTTTCTTTTCCCACTGTGTTGTGAGCACTGCAGACTGTGCACCCTGGCGTGTTTTCTACTGTAAAAGGAAAATTCCTGGGCTTACTTGGATTGCCAAACCAAAACAGCAGCAGGAAAGAGCAGCAGAAGCAGGAATAAGCCCAGAACAAAAGAGGGTTCAAACTTTTATAAGTTTCCAAAGGTATCAGTAACACCCCTGCATTGGGGATTATGGCTGCCCCCACTCATTTCCCAAGCTCCCCCCCCCCTTGGTA
Source organism: Darevskia nairensis (assembly GCA_034642065.1). Classification (NCBI taxonomy): domain Eukaryota; kingdom Metazoa; phylum Chordata; class Lepidosauria; order Squamata; family Lacertidae; genus Darevskia; species Darevskia nairensis. The sequence goes on from JAWWNI010000184.1 coordinate 612,425, forward strand.
GCAATTTCCTTCCTGAACAGAACAACATTGGAAATTGTGCAGTTTCTTGCGTTATGTGGTGCCTTAAGGAGACATTGTGTGAACAAAGGGAGAGGTGCACATGGCTGGCTGGAGGAGCAACCCCCGAATCATTTTAAAATTCCTGTAACACTTCCCTTGCAGTGCTCCACAACCTTCATGTATCTCCTTTAAAGCCCTTGAGATGATGTTACTTCCCTATGTCATCACTTTGTCTTTCTGGTATGTGTTGCTTTGGAGGCTGCCTTTGTTACGGAGCGCTATTTATTTCCCCTCTTTTGATGTCTCACTGCAGCAAGTATTCACTGGAGAGGAAAGCCTTCCTTACATATCTGTTCTCTGCAGTCAGAGCTCTTTAGCAATAACCTCACAGAGTTTGACACACTTTGATGTAATTATGCATGGCATAGGCAAATTAGTGTCTCTTCCTGAATCTTTCAGCTTCATTGGATTTTCAAGAGTTCTAGTGTTAAGAAAAAAGGACCAAAATGAATCTCTTTAAACTATCTACATATAATTCATAGTTCTTTAAGGATTGTGTAAGAATTGTGTCCGATGCTGTGGGGAGCAGTATTAATTTGAGAGATCCATTGGGAGGAAAATTACTTAACATTACTAAACCCTCAACTGAAAAAATTTTAGTATGTAAATCCAGAAATAATGTCTGTGCTGCCAGTGCTTTGTGAAAGGAAGGAAGGAAGGAAGGAAGGAAGGAAGGAAGGAAGGAAGGAAGGGAAGGAACTACTTTGCACCAATCTTTCTCTCCTGTCTACAGCAGTACCTCTGAAATGTATTTCTGCGACTGACATTACTACAGTCTCAAACCAAAAGTTTTCAACATGTAGACCTGGAGAGAATGTCTGTATTTCCAGTGTTTTACGTACAAATACAGGTGAGTCTAACTTGTCTTCTAATCATTACACTTTTGGTGAACATAAGCAGATGTGAGAAAGGGGTTGCATTCCAGCTGTACTTGAAATAGAAATCGTATCAGCTTCTGCCAGAATAGCCCATAATCAAGGATAATGGGATATGTTGTCCAACCACTGGGGGAACACAATTTCCCCATCTCTGCATTGAGGAAGAATTACATTTGTTAAGTGGGAAATCTGGAAAAAATAAAAAACCACACACAGGAAAAAAACCAAATCAATCAAATCAGTGTGATCACCCCCATTCATTTCAAATTTGATGTCTTTTACAAGTTTAAATGCAGCAGTTCCATTAAAATATGCTTCAAGAAAAGCCAATCCACAGAGCTATTGTTTCAAACAGTAGTGGCCCTTCTCCAAGCTTATCCAATGTAATAATACATTCTATATGGTTCATTTGAAATGTCCCTCAGTCAGCCAACTAGAGAAACTGGAAACATCATAATGAATATACATCCAGAGTCAATTGACCTGCATTTTTGCCCTGGATCAAGGCATTTATTTCAAAATTCTCTTTCATAGATGGTGAGAAAGTGGCAGTTCACTATGGATGCGGCTATCCTGGCATGTGCCGTTCAGGCAATTATAGCTTCACTTCAGCGGGAGGTAAATTCGGTCAGATAATCTCCCGCTGCTGCAACACTGACCTGTGCAACAATGAAACTATCACTCGTAAGTGTCTGCATCTTTTTAGAGTATCCTACATACCTTATTGGCCCGAATATAAACCTCACTTTCCCCCAAAATTCCAACTCTGAAATGTTAAAGTGTGGCTTATATTCAGAACTTGCACTCTTTGCAAGCCTTATTTATTTATTTATTTATTTATGATAAAATTTGTGTATTATCTTATACTGACAGGTCCCAGGGTGGTTACAACATAAAACCACTATATGAAAACACAAAATATATTATAAAAACAAAAGCAACCCAATACAGTCGTACCTCGGGTTACATACGCTACAGGTTACAGACTCTGCTAACCCAGAAATATTACCTCGGGTTAAGAACTTTGCTTCAGGATGAGAATAGAAGTTGGGCAGCGGTGGCACAGTGGTACAGAGAGGCCCCATTAGCTAAAGTGGTGCTTCAGGTTAAGAACGTTTTCAGGTTAAAAACAGACCTCCGGAACAAATTAAGTTCCAGCTGAAGAGTCTGATTAGTAGCCTCAGCTTTTGTAGCTGGAATTAGTTGAGGCACCACCATCTCAGGACAAATGGAAAAGGCCTTAATGGTAGAAAGCATGTCTTCCAGGTCTTACAGCCAAGAGACAGTTGTTGCAGCATGTAGTGTGACGGAGCAAGAACTTAGTTCTCCCCTATAGTAAGAGAGCTTAGTATATTGATTTCCTATGGATGCTAAGTGCTCATCCACACTTCTGTTTCCCTCACAATTTCTTCATGGTTTCATCCAGAGGCTAAATACCATTGGGGTGCCACATAGATAGCAATGAAACCAATGTAGCACAGAACGCAATTCAAACCCTGCAGAGCCAGTAAAAGTGGGTGCCATGACCCATGTGTTCCAATTTTAATATTGGGGGTAGGTAAGCACCACCCCACGTAATGAATCACATGATGGAGCACACAGACACCATTTGAATGGCAACACACATTAACTCCAGCCCCCTTAAATATTTTATGGGAGGTCAAAGAGACCTTGGCCACTCAGAGTTGGCTTCAATGCTATGATCAGGCATAGGCAAACTTCAGATGTCCTGGGACTACAAATGGTCAGTGGCATGGATCATTCCTAAATAATGGTCAGTGGTCAGGGATGGTGGAAATTGTAGTCCCAAAACATAGGGAGGGCTTAGTTTGCCCATGCCTGCTATGATGAATGGCATTAACTTCCAAACAGAGAGCAAGAAGTAGAAAGGTCACATACCCCTTTCTTCCACTTTTGGTAAAGGGCATCTGCCATGGTTACCAACGGGGTATGTCCCATAGCCAGATGTGAACCCATATCGGAATGGATCTAGTTCAGTCTTCTCATCTAAAAATGCTTGCAGCTGCCCTCCCAAGCCCAAAGGATCATTGGAAGGGTAACTATGGAACATATATGAAACAGATATAAAGACAGATAAAACCATCACATATACTGACAGTAAGTTTGATTTTGGCAGTTACAGATCGCAGCACTCTCTCCCCAAATGGTCTCAAATGCCCAGCCTGCTTCCATTACTTCTACAATAATTGTACAAGTAAAACTACCATTGACTGCCTTGGGAATGAGAATCAGTGTGTTCATTTTGAAGGAACTCTCATGAAAGGTAAGATTGCTACTAAGGTAGGAAACAAATCCTGCAAAGTGGTTGGGGAAAACTCGTTCAACCCTTTCTTTCTCTCCATCCCTCTTTTCTGTTGCCAGAAATGTGACACGAAACTATTCTTCTTTGAATGCCAATATCTATTTTTTGTTTTAAAATGAAAGTTTCTTTTCCACATCCATAGATTTGCTATATCAGTCTCTAATACATAGGAAAGAGACAAATAAGACCCCCTGCCTCTCCCCCATCACCCTTTGTTATCTCCTGTGTGTACATGCTTTTGTACATTTGACAGAATGCACTAGTGGGTTCTGCTCCTGGAGGGCTTTCCTTGAACACATACCTTGCCAATGGGTAGGTTCCAGAATTAGTAAAGATGAAGGAGGTTGGAAGATAGAACCAGCAGGAGAAAAAGACATTGACTGGGGAAATTGTCACAAGAAGGAAGAGCATCTTCTCTTACCTACTTCTCTGCTTACACCAGTAGAGGGGAACCTCAGGCCTCTGTTACTGCCCCTTGAAATTCTTGACATTCCCTTGTTAAGAGGGAGCAAAATAGCAGAAACTGATTAGAACAAATGCTTGCAGTACCCCCCACAAAAATTCAGAGGCACCTTTGCGGGGGGGGGGCTGCCGGGATGATGGCCCCGGGCTCATTTTTCTGGGGTGCACTGCTCACACTGCCCTGACAGACTTGCAACACTTTATGAAGCTAAGTGAATAATTCAGATTCGATCCCAGCATCACAAAGCAGCTCAGGGCAGACAGGGTTGCATGAGAAGGATGTACCTGGGTCTGAAAAAGTGGGATGGTATGAGACAGCCCATCAAAAAGACACATATGCATACATACAACCCCTCTCTTTCTGTCTCTCTTTTACACAAACACACACAAACCAAACATGCATATACATATAGACACATGTACCTCCCTCCTTCTTTTTTCTCAAATCTGGATAACAAAAGAAATGACTACTCACGATCTCACTCCCTCCTTCTTACCCTGCCCCCCAAATCCTTCCTCTTTTGACAAACAGTGAAAGCTTTTCCACGGAATGAAACCAGTACTGTAGTTAGGTCTGCCATATGGAAGCCGGACAAATATCCCAGCAATGGGGATTAAATTGTGCCGAAAATTTCAAAAAAAAAAAAAAAAAAAAAAAAAGCTCCAGAACTCAAAGAATCTTGTGACTCTCACTAAACAATTCTGGGGTTTGTTCCTTAAAAAAACCTCAATAATTTTGGGGTCTTCCTAAAAATAGCTCAACAATTTCGGGTTGCCCTGGTTTTTATTTTTGAGATATGGCAGCTCTACAGTAGTTGGCAGACAACAAAATGCTAAGCAAATGTGGTGGTCCCTAAAATTTCTACTTCCTGCCCCACAAAACAACAACAACAGGGGGTCTTAGAAAATGTACACTGTCAGTTGTGATTTAGAATGGATTCATGAGGTCTCCAACATCATATTCCTCCTCCCTCTTCCCAGCCTCTGCCTCAGTTGCTTTCTCCACCTCCTCAGATGTCAGGCCATCCTTGCTTCAGACTCCTCTCCTTCTCAAATTCCTCTCCCCCGCCTCTTAATTGCCACCATGCCATCCATCAGTGGCTACATGAACAGTTTATTTCCTACTTCAGATGAGTTTGTGCAGATTTTTCAGTTGTATACTTTATAAAAACATTTATAAAACATTTATAAAAACTCTTAATGGCCTGGAAAAGCACTTATATGAACATTTCTTCCTTTCTTTCTTTTTCAGGCCTCCAACTCGTAAGGAAAATGAATTTCAAAGGTTGTGCAACAAAAGCTTTTTGTTCCATCAAAGGCATTTCCCCAACAGTTAATCCTTATGGCTTATTTGTCAATATAAATACGTGTTATGATGCTTCAGAAACCTCAAACCATCCTGAATTTTGAGGATAGGATACAGAATAGCCTCCCTTCTTGTGGTTTCCACAATATATTGCCGTTGGGAGGGGGAGTTTACAATCTAGTGCACGTTTCCTCAAACTCGGACCTCCAGGTGTTTTTGGCCTACAACTCCCATGATCCCTAGCTAGCACAATCAGTGGACAGGGATGATGGGAATTGTAGTCTCAAAGGAGGGCCGAGTTTGAGGAAGCCTGTTCTAGTGGAGACATCCAGGCCTCAGGACCTCTCTTCTTTTTCTTCCTTTTGAGGGGTTGTGAGCTCTAACTACAAAAAGCTAAAGTGTGACATATAAATCAGTTAAATTTCCAATGTGACCACTATAGAAAATAAAATAAATGATCATGACAAATGAAATGTTCTTTCTCAAATCTCTATCTTTCAAATAAATACAGCATGCCCATAACTTAAGCCTATTTAACTTGTGTTCATTCAGTTTTATGTACCTGGCCAATTAAAAATAAAGATAAAAGTAGGTGGAAAGGGAACAGGTGTCTGAGGGACGAACTTTGGCAATCCTGCCTGCCATTGCACCAAATGTGTTTTCACTATATATATATTTTGCTTTGGGTTCAATCCCAAGAACATGACCCCCACCTAAATTAATGGCTCAAATTCAAATTTATTGTGTCTGTAAGCCCATAAAAACATAAAATATGCAATATAAAACATGAAGTTACAACATACAGTAAACACTTGAGCCACCAGAGTCACAGAGGACCATACCACGGCTATCGCTGCTAACACAAATACAGTTCAAACACAATAATATTGAAACTGCAGTCAAGAGGCAGGAAACAGAAATGTTAATGGTTGTGTAGTTGGCCACAACGCCCTTTTTGGGATATAACAGAATTTAAAAACCTTGCCACCTGCATGGTTATATAAGAATCATTGTCTTGCAGTAGTAAGGCAAGGTGAGACTCAGCTGGCATACCAATAAGTTTCTGAGTTATTGGTCTTAGTAATTTTGCCTGAGCCTCTCTATACAGGGGACAGGTAAAAATTATGTGATGGAGAGATTCCGTCGACTTTTTATCGCAATCACATAGGGCGGAAACTAGGCCCTTGGAAAATCTATGTCTCAAGACGTTAGAAGGAAAAACATTAAACCTTACTTTGGTGAAAGCAAATCGGTGCGCAGCAGTGGAGAGGGAGGATAGATATAAAGGGGCATGATGTATTGGGATAACGCCCAAATTCCGAGGAGTGCAAATACCCCCACCCAGCATATAATTACGCTGTAACTCCGAATCGTCCAATCTTTGTTTGATGAATCTTTTTGCAGAAACAAGGTCTGATTTTAGTGAATCTAGCAGAGAGATTCCAAAAGCAAACGTTTGGTGTGAATTTTGCTAGTCCAAGGGTTTGCAAATTCGTCACGCCAAAGACATTGGACGAGGTAATGGCTAGGTAGTCTATGCCAAAGGGTTCACCAGTAGTTGAATAGTCATTTCCATAAGAGAGTCTCTAATGAAGGAATCTTAAATTCTAAGCGTATAGATGCATTACTAACACACGGGGGAAGTTTTAAAAGCCGGCGAAGGAATTAATTTTGCAGCACCTCCATAGGTGCCAGATTTATCAAAGCTGCCCAGAGCAGAGCAGCATAAGTAAGAGTGGCAACAACTTTTGCATTGTACACCTTTAAAGCCGAGGGCACGTGTAAGGCTCCGTCTGAGAAAAAGAACTGGAGGAGTACATGGGATAAAGTTTTGCCCTTGTTAAGTAGATGTTGAATTTGAGATTTCCAGCTCAGGTTATATTGGAAGACAATCCCTAGATATTGAAACTTAAAAACTTGTTCTATTTTAACTCCACCAAGCTTCCACTGAAAAAGTTTCCGACTTCTTGAGAAAACTAATACTTTGGATTTTGAGTGGTTGATGAACAGTTGGTTAGATTGACAATAAGCGGCAAAGATCTTTAGCGCCCTACTTAGGCCAACCCTTGAGTAAGAAAGGATCACCGCATCATCCGCATATAGAAGCAGTGGACAGTGGTAGTTTGCGATGCGGGGGGAGTGGATGTATGCATACGACTCGATTAGAGGCTCTCTCATATCGCTGACGAACAGGTTGAAAAGGTACGGTGCTAAAATACAACCTTGGCATACTCCTTTATTTATCGGGACAGCATTTGTGAGGTCACTTGCGGGGGTGAGTCTTACTCTGGAAGATGACCCAACGTGCAGTTGGATCATGAGCCAAAGAAGCCTTTTATCAATACCCCACCTTGCCAATTTCTCCCATAGAATGGATCTGGGGAAAGGCTGCCTTCAGGTCTATGAAGGCAGCACATAGATAACCTCGACTGGGGAAGGAGTATTTCCTTGCAAGGTGATAAAGGATTATGGCATGATTGATGGTGGAGCGATTGGGTCTAAAACCCGCTTGTTCATGGCCAATCAGGTTGGACTCTTCTGCCCATTGAGACAGTTTAGACAGCAAAAAGCAGGCATAAATTTTCCCTATAGTTGAGAGGAGACTGATGATACGATAGTTCCCTGGATCAGCAGGAGAACCTTTTTTTATAGATTGGAATTATAATGGCTTCCTTCCATGTCTTGGGAATGCAAGCAGTGGCATTAATAGCATCAAAGGTTTTGGCCAGGATTCCTGACCACCACTCAGGATGTGATTTAATGACCTCTGCAGGAACCAGGTCAGGGCCAGGGGCCTTACCCACTTTCAGCTGGGATATTAGGACTGTTATTTCACCTGGTTCAATGGGCAGCCACCTGGGTAGATGTCCGAACAAGTGTTCGAGATGGGGAACCGGTGCCTCTACCTGTGAGAAACATTTCCTCAGGGACTGTTGCCATGTAGGGGCCAGGATAACTGTAAAGGGGTATTTCCTTACTCTTCTGTTAATTAATGACCAGAATTCATTTGCTCTGTGGGATTTGGAAGCTGAGGTCAAGGCTTGCCAGCGGTTTGATTGCCACTCCCGTTTTGCCATTTTCAGAGCCTGTTTATAGATTGATTTAGCATGGAAGTATAGAGGTGGTAAGATGGGGGAGCCTGAGTTTTTATATTCATTATAAATAGAGCACAGTTGGAGTCTAGCTTGTTTACATGCAGAGTTATACCAGGGAGCTCCCGAGTTATACTGGGCTCACATAACTATTTGAGAAGGTAACGTAAAAAAGGCAGTAAGATTTGCCGTAAGGTGGATAAAGAGATTCAGAACCGAACTGGAATCACATGAGTCGTACATAGAGTCAATTGGATGTACTTTGATTTCTTTTTGGAAAAATTCTTTATACTTTAGGGCAAGAACCTCTGACCATTTGATCCCTCTTATTTTGTACGCGGCATTAATTTCCATAAGGGGAAGAGGTCTATGATCAGCCCATTGCAAATCCAGAGAAAGTGTGGCCACTAGGGCGAGGTGGTCACTAGCTTGCACATTTTTGATCTTAAAAGAAAGGACATTCTTTGCTAAATCCCTGGAAACCAATAGGTAATCAAGGACGCTATTAGATTTTGTACCAAGATGGGTAAACTCCCCTGGTATATCAGGGGGCATCTACCATTCAGAAAAACTAAATTCAGGCGAATGGCCATTTGATAGAAGATTACTCCTGCCTCATTTACTCTGGTATCCTTAGAAATTCTTGCTGCAACGTGCTCCCATTCATAGTTGTCAAAACAAGGGGTAACCCACCATTTGGATTTAGTCAGTGAATCCCAGTTGGCAGCGGTACGAGCATTAAAGTCCCCACCAATTATGGAAGGGATATTTGGGCACTTAATGTAACATGAAAGTAGATGGTCTTCTAATGAATCCCATCTAGAGCGAAGTTCAGGGCGCCGCCCTCCTGGGGGGAGGTAAACATTGGGTATTAATAGTGAGATCTTTCCCCCCCGATATCAGCCCAGATAGAGCATAAGGAGGGTGAGCCTGCACTAAAATAAGTTTAGTATGTAGCTTAAGTGAAACACCAATTATGAGACCACCTTTGGGGCGACCACCTTTCAGAGAGGGGCTAGCACAGAGTGTTAGGAGGTCAAATCCATTTATAGCAATTTCCTCCTCCTCCCAGGTTTCTGGGCGGATGATGTGAAATTCAGGGTCAAATTTTTCCCCACGCCAACCAGCAATGTTCCAACAAAGAACTGATAGCAGACAATTTCTGTGCTCTCCGATTAACTGTCATTTAGGGGGTAAGGTAGTGTCCTTGGAGGGCTGAGAAGACCCCACAAAGAAATAGGTTATTTTACTTTGTTGGGATGGCTCTTTTGGAGGCCGCATAGGCTTAGAGTTCTGAGAGGGATAGTCAGGCTGCCGCAACCGGACATTCACTCTGTTGGAAGGAGTTTCTGATACAGTCAGATCACACGCCTCCATGATGATAGAAGACGATGTATGGAAGGCCTCCAGGCGGCTAGTAGAAGACGATGGCGTCAGCTGCAGATCTCTATGGGTTTGCATGTCGATTCTCACAGGGACGACAGAGGCTAGCCTCCTCATAGGCCTACCAGATGAAATTGAGGTGATCTGGTTTATATGTCCTGCAGGATCTTCAATCAGCTCAGTGCTTGCTCTCAGCACTGGAACATCTTCCTCCTGTATTTTTCTCAGTATCAGAGGGGACTGTAGATCTGGGTAAGCTACTGGGGCTAAGCATAGTGAATTCACTAATTCATCCGCTCTTTGGAGGTCGGTTGTGTAGGAGGACTCCAATTCCGGCATAGAGGAGTAGGATGGCAATGATTTATTAAGATAGATGGGGTTTTGCGCTTCGTTCTTCAGTTCATTTCTCAAGGGGGATGCATGTAGATCTATTAATGGTGGGGTTAAATATCCGACTTGAGACGCGGGACGAAGATCTGTTTCCTGGAGGGAAGCCCTGCCATCCAGCAACGGAACCGCATTTTTTGTCAAGGGGCTTTGAGGAATTTGCTCTTCCATATCTGTAGGACACGGCTCTGCTAAATTAGGATGGCCGATATTCGTGAACGTTCTAGTATGGAAGATGTGCAGGAGCTGTTGTTTGAGTGAGTCCAGCCTAAAGATTATTTCCTGTTGTTCGGTCGTTGGTAGCTCACCGAAAGAAGCGATAAGTCCTCTTTCCTCCGGGGGTGTCAGGTGGTTGTCATCACAGCTATGATTCTTTGCTACTATGTTGCCAAAGTTGTGGGTCTGGGATTGTTGCAGGGCATGCGCATCTAAGGTAGGTGGCTCGGGATCCCGAGTTGCAACAGGAATAGTAAATGGAAAAGCCTTATTGGGTGATCCATCAATTAGGAGTGGTTTCATCTTAGAGTCAGTGAAAACTCTTGTTGGTATAATGCCGCAACTGACCAAGAATGCTTTCTGCCTGAAGGAGATAAAGGGAATCCTTGAGGAATGAAAAGCGAGCATCACTTTCTGAGGCCTGTGCTGGTAATTCAACGGTAGCACTGCACTGAGGTCAACTTGTGATACCTCAATGTTTAGGAGTTCGCTTAGATAATCTTTAGCCCCATGCAAGGTAACCCACCGTAGAGTCCCATCCCGGATGGTAAGACATAGTTTCCTTGGCTGCAGAATCAGAGATTGGTGGGTCAGTAGGGGATTAAGTTTGTACTTGCAGTTATCCATTCCTTTGTTACTCGAGGAGGGGTATCGCTGTCTGCCTGGATCACCTGTTACCACGGATTGGACTGCCTTCGGTGGTGGATAGCAAATTTTTGTTGAAGTTTACAAAGTTGAGAGGATAGCCCACCTAGCCTCTCAAAAATGCAATGGAGGGTTCTGATTATTAAGTGGAGCTGTTCCCAACTAGTACAATCCCCCAGTTCAATTTCTGGACCTGTCTTCTGGGGGGGACCATCCCTTTTAGCCTTTCCGTGCGGGAATGGCGAAGTAACGAGATGCGGAGACAGGATGGATGTACGGAAAGGCGACCTCGACTCTTTCGCGAGGGCTACCTTTTATTAGGTTTCACACAACATGTTAAACATTAACCATTACAGGCATAGCCCAGGTCCAAACAAGGGAAAACTTTGAAAACTTTCCACCCCATGTATGGTGAGGGGTGACACCCCCAAGCCTCACCCAGGACCCTGCCATTGTGTACGTGACTGAACCTCATGCTCTCCCCATGCACCCTCCTCGTGCTCATCTCGTGCTTCCTGGTACTTTTCCATGCGTCCGCCATTACCCTTTGTTGCTCCTGACATGTGTCTGCCATTCTGACGTGCAGCGTGACGTGGTTTACCAACACGTCGTTCCTGGCCAGCACAGAACCACCGTGGCATGCCAGCATGGTACACAACGTGTGTAGTGCGTGTCTGGGCTCATAAAATCGTCCCAACATTTCCATTTGTATTTATAATCTGTGGAGTATTCAAATCCTCCACTTGAATATCCTCCTCATTTTCACAGACATCTTTAAGGGAAGAGAACCTGTTTTTTGTTGGAACTGCGAAAGTCAACTTGCCAAAAGGGTCCTCCAATTTTGATTGTTTGGGAGCTGGTAATGAGACTGCTTCTTCTGGGTCTCTGCTGTGCTTACTAGCAGGCATGATATTGGAGCGGGAGGAGAACCAGAGGGAAGAGAAAAAGATAAAAAGCTCAGCTTATTGGTACCAAGAACAAAGCGAAACAGGGAGTTGGCGGATAACGGCTATCGGCTGGCGGCCTGCCCAGGATTCTTTACAGACATCACTCGGAGTGTCTCACGGAAGTTTGTAAAATATACCAATAAAATCTCATTGGGATAGTGAGAATAAGGTAAAAAATTAGAAAATTAAAAACCGTTTACTTCCCTGGAAGCACTAGACACTAATTATAGCTCTGTCATCTGCAGAGCTCCGAAGCCTGCTTGTTACCTGCTGTAGTTTAGAATGACAAAGTATGATATTTCCTAATGGAAGCAATCCAGACTTGAGTATTTTCTATGATAGAATTGTAGACCTGGAAGAACCACAAGGGTCATCTAGTCCAGCGTTTCTCAACCGTGTGCCGCGAGACACCGGCTGCTGTGCCGCGGGAAAACCATGGTTCGGGACCCCACGCCGCAGCCACAAACGCGTAGCAGCGGCTGCAGTGGGGGAAAGGGAGCGCAGAAACCCACCGCCGACCTACCGCGCATGCGCCAGCTTGGAGCTCCCCGCCGATTCTGATTGGTTGCCAGGGACCAATAGGAAGAGAGAGGAAGGAGACGCAAGGGCTGCCGGTAGCTGCCGCCATTTTTCTGTTGGGGGGCACTGAAGCCCGGCAGCCGTCCAGGCCCAGCGCCTGCTGCTCGGTTTCCCCCCGCTCGGCCTCGACCTCAGCGCAGCAACAAGGAGCGGCGCCTTTGAGAGCTCAGCATCCACTCTGGTAAGGGGCGCGGGTCAGGAAGTTGCTGCGCTCGGGAGTGCGAAGGCGGCGGGGAAGTAAGAGGCGGCGGGGAAGTAAGAGGCGCTGGTGGGCGCGGGTCAGGAATTTGGAATTTGCTGCGCTCGGGAGCGCGAAGGCGGCGGTTGTGTCTTCCTGGCGGTGCCGGTTGGGGCTGTGGGGCTGCTGCTGTGGCGAGGGAGCCGCCGAGCTCTCCTTGTACAGGGCGCTGGTTTTTGACAGGGCGCTGGACAGGGCGCTGGACAGGGCGCAGGCACCGAGTGAGCGCACCCCGATCCCGCCACCCTGGCCACGAGCCGCTGGGATTTCGTGTATTCATGTTTTAAAGCCTCCTGTGGGGCTGCTGCTGTGGCGAGCCGTTTGCTTCCCTGGGCCATTAGCTCCGTGATTTCCGTTGCCATGGCGACGTTGCCGCCGCCATTTTGTGGGTGGTGTGACGTTGCCGTCGCCATTTTGTGGGTGCTGTGCCGCGAGATTTTTTTCATGAGACAGGTGTTCCGTTGCCCAGAAAAGGTTGAGAAACACTGATCTAGTCCAACCCCCTGCAATGCAGAAATCTTTTTGCCCAACGTGGAACTCGAATTTACAACTCTGAGATTGAATTTGTAAATGTAAAGAGATTGAATGTGAAAATGTAATGTAAAGTACTACACTTGGGCAAAAAAAATGAAAGGCACAAATACAGGATGGGTGACATCTGGCTTGAGAGCAGTACATGTGAAAAGGATCTAGGAGTCTTGGTAGACCATAAACTTGACATGAGTCAACAGTGTGATGCAGCAGCTAAAAAAGCCAATGCAATTCTGGGCTGCATCAATAGGAGTATAGCATCTAGATCAAGGGAAGTCATAGTACCACTGTATTCCGCTCTGGTCAGACCCCACCTGGAATACTGTTTCCAATTCTGGGCACCACAGTTCAAGAAGGATACTGACAAGCTGGAACGTGTCCAGAAGAGGGCAACCAAAATGGTCAAAGGCTTGGAAACGATGCCTTATGAGGAACGGCTTAGGGAGCTGGGTATGTTTAGCCTGGAGAAGAGAAGGTTAAGGGGTGATATGACAGCCATGTTCAAATATATAAAAGGATGTCATATAGAGGAGGAAGAAATGTTGTTTTCTGCTGCTCCAGAGAAGCGGACACGGAGCAATGGATTCAAACTACAAGAAAGAAGATTCCACCTAAACATTAGGAAGAACTTCCTGACAGTAAGCGCTGTTCGACAGTGGAATTTGCTGCCAAGGAGTGTGGTGGAGTCGCCTTCTTTGGAGGTCTTTAAGCAGAGGCTTAACAGCCATCTGTCAAGAAGGCTTTGATGGTGTTCCTGCTTGGCAGGGGGTTGGACTGGATGGCCCTTGTGGTCTCTTCCGACTCTATGATTCTATGATTCTATGAATTTCTTACTGTAAAACAGGAAGCAAGGAAACAATTGACAGTATTTGAATAAATGCTTCTATCTTATCAACCTGTAGCAAGAGAAAAAGTTGCCCAGAAAAATAAAATGACCCTATGTTGCCAAGGAGTGTGGTGGAGTCTCCTTCTTTGGAGGTCTTTAGGCAGAGGCTTGACAGCCATCTGTCAAGAATGCTTTGATGGTGTTTCCTGCTTGGCAGGGGGTTGGACTGGATGGCCCTTGTGGTCTCTTCCAACTCTATGAATCTATGATTCTATGACCATAGAACAAAAAAAGAAAGAAAGGGTAACACAATAGTGTTACAATTTGGTTGAGTGATTCTTGTGGCTAAAATTATTGACCCAGCACATTGAGGGAGAACTTGGATTAAATTATCTAAGCAGCTGGTTTGAACCCAAATCCAAGAAAATGTATGAAAAACCACTTTTAGGCCAATTTTCATACATGAAAACGAGCTTTTTTCCTAAATGTGGAGTTGTAAAAAAATTAAAGGAACATAGTGCCACCTTTGTGTCATTAAGTGGCAGAAGTTCAGGAAATGGTATTTCAGGAAACACTAAATATGACCTCTTACTGATGCCTTCTCTACCATGGGTGGGTATCTGGAATACACCAAATGAACATTTCAGGAAACACTAAATGTGACCTCTTACTGATGCCTTCTCTACCATGGGTGGGTATCTGGAATACACCAAATGAACATTATACCTATAAAGAGCTGGTTTGGTTTCCAGGAACAGTCTGTGCATTAAAGCACCTTGTCCACACACTCTTTTTCTTGATGCAGAGCATTTTCCAAGAAACCTGCTTTAATAATAATAATAATAATAATAATAATAATAATAATAATAATACCCTGCCCATCTGGCTGAATCGGAGTAAACAGCAATCCAGGGAGAATGCAAATTGACATTTGCTACAAGTGAACACTGAAGAGTGGCTTTTCATGGGGGAAGAAAATGGAATATTCAGACAAGGATACACACACACACACACACACACAAATTACAAGAACACAGACTAAGGAAAGACACAAAAAGAAGAAGCAAGAATAGGACCCATGTAGAAAACATAAAAAAGAAAAAGAAAGAAAAGGTTATTGTGTATATTATAAAGGGGGAGGGATTGTTATTGTAGTTAACCAGACCTTAACCTAATATAAAGGTAAAGGACCCCTGACAGTTAAGTCCAGTCGCGAACGACTCTGGGGTTGCGGCGCTCATCTCGCTTTACTGGCCGAGGGAGCCGATGTTTGTCTGCAGGCAATTTTTCCGGGTCATGTGGTCAGCATGACTAAGCCGCTTCTTGCGAAACCAGAGCAGTGCACGGAAATGCCATTTACCTTCCCGCCAGAGCGGTAGCTATTTATCTACTTGCACTTTTTGGTGTGCTTTCAAACTGCTAGGTTGGCAAGAGCTGGGACCGAGCAACGGGAGCTCACCCTGTCGCGGGGATTCAAACCGCCGACCTTACGATGGGCAAGCCCTAGGCTCAGTGGTTATTTTGTTATTTTCCTCAACTTACAGCATGGGGAAACTTTCTCACTCAACATTTATTTATTTCTTAACTATGCTGTTTTTCATTGGGTTTTCTGGCAGATCTCATGGCTGATGTGCTGCTTCTAAACTGTTCTAAGATTGAATAATAGAAATATAGAAATGCAGAGCAGGATGGGACTTGGAGGGTCATCGAGTTCAACCCCTTTGCAACATACGGTACATACCTGTATGCATTGATGGACTGCATGGCATTTCTGATGGGAGGGAAAATATGGAGCATCCTGAGTATCCCAGATGTGGGGATACAAGTTCAAGAGAAGCAGAGAGTTGGAAAAAGAAGATTGAGTTTTGAACTGATCTTCAGGTGGGCTGTGGTTGTGTTACTGACATGCATTGCTGTGGAATTAATATTGGAGATGGGAGGAAGAGGAGTCAAGAAAATCTTCATGGAATGCCCATCCAATTATATAAAATGCTATTTGAATTCCCATGTTATATGTGAGGTTTCTGAGAAACTCAAGTCTCCATTTGGATCCCTTCCTATGCTCTACTGAAGCAATTTGTTCCTAGGTATTGCACCAAAGCTCACGTGGCCCTGATGCCGAGTTGAATATGAAAGACGTGTGCTTTCTGTCAAAATTACTTTGTGTTTCTGAAAAATAAATTATCTGGTTGCAACACTGAATATATTTATTTAAAAACCACAATGTGCATAATGCTTAATTGCACCCATACCTGTGAGGCTAAATGCACTTTATAACAGCTTAATTTATGCATATATAAGTTCTTTAGGCTGATCCATCTTGGGTCAACATTTATGAGCATTTTGAGATTGGGTTTCTCTTTTCAGCTGCTACTGCTTAAGATGCCATAAAGTGCTTGGTTGACTTCAGGGCAACAGACACACACTTCTACTACTCGGGTAAGGAATACAAACCTAAATAAAATATCAAATAGAGGTCTTCAAAATGGCACATCTTATCATGTCAAAACATGATAATTCACTATTCCTCTGTGATACACTTATGTAGAAAAAGTTAAGTATGAGTTCCAAAAGAACAGAGAACACATCAATGTCTAAAGATTCCTCCGAATCTCGGGACTTCCCACCTTTCCCTCCATGGCTCCTATTGTCAACCCATTCAACTGCATATTATTCAGTAGTCCATATTTTATATCACTCCATTGTCTCAATAGTATTAGCTACATTACAAGCGTTATTGCAGTTCTCCTAACCTTTGTATTACCTTGATGTCCAAGGAACTATGGGAAGTTTCTGAGACATTGATGGATAGAGCAATATATTGATGCTGATGCAGTGCCCCTATGTTTCCTCTAACTTGGTATGGTGTCTAACTTGGTTCAAAGAAGCATATACCATTTTTTAATCTTCCAGGCCCCAGATCAAAGGACCCAAGGTACGGCACAGGTGACTACCTAGATAGCAAAGCTGGGCATAGCTCAGAGATATTGAACAGTGCTAGGGACACGTTGATGTGCACTGAATATTGGACAATGAAGCCCGAGTCATTAGAGTGAGCTATTATAATTGCCTTCTGGAACATTATTTCTCTTTGTTCCAATTGAACCAAGCTTGTTACTTGCGCGTGCTTGAAATCCCACATACAGTGCCAACAACATTCATATACTCCACGTCTCTCTAAAATTTGGTGACATCAGCACTCACTGGGAATCTCTCCAATGAACGCATCCAGGCAGGATTTCTTATTGTGATATGAAAGAGAGGAAGAATATTACCACATGTTTTGCAAAAGGCTGTAGTCCAGAGCTCCTAAGGAGAACTATTTCAGCATCGAATTGGAACTACTATTCCAGTAAATATTCATAAATGTTGTCAAACCAATTATTACCATCATATAACTAACACCTGCTCCTTCTGAAAGTAGTTCAGGACTTACTAAAATACTGCCCATCTCTCCATCTATCTGTTCCCTATGCATCTAAACTCTTCTTTAGACATTGATGAAGAAGCCAGATTTACTTCATGTTTGGTTGCAACCAGATGCCATTTTGAATCAAGAGGGCAGATTGAATATTTTCAAACAGCACAGATTCAGACACTTCTAAAATTATCACACAATTTGCTGTGATGGTACCAAAGATATCGGGTCACTGATAGCAGAGAAACTCAGGAGCAGCAGTGGTTTCATTCATGATATACTAGGAGGTTGAATCCTGACAAGACAGAAGTACTGTTTTGGGGGGATAGGAGGCGGGCAGGTGTGTAGGACTCCTTGGTCCTGAATGGGGTAACTGTGCCCCTGAAGGACCAGGTGTGCAGCCTGGGAGTCATTTTGGACTCACAGCTGTCCATGGAGGCACAGGTTAATTCTGTATTCAGGGCAGCTGTCTACCAGCTCCATCTGGTACGCGGGCTGAGACCCTACCTGCCCGTGGACTGTCTCGCCAGAGTGGTGCATGCTCTAGTTATCTCCTGCTTGGACTACTGCAATGCGCTCTACATGGGGCTACCTTTGAAGGTGACCCAGAAACTACAACTAATCCAGAATGCGGCAGCTAGACTGGTGACTGGGAGCGGCCACCGAGACCACATAACACCGGTCTTGAAAGACCTACACTGGCTCCCAGTAGTTTCCGAGCACAATTCAAAGTGTTGGTGCTGACCTTTAAAGCCCTAAATAACTTCGGTCCAGTATACATGAAGGAGCGTCTCCACCCCCATTGTTTAGCCCGGACACTGAGGTCCAGTGCCGAGGGGCTTCCGGCGGTTATGTTCTGTTGAAAGCCGCCCAGAGTGGCTGGGGAAACCCAGCCAGATGGGCAGGGAATAAATAAATTATTATTATTATTATTATTATTATTATTATTATTATTATTATTATTATTATATTACTACTGGGTGAAGCAGCTATCACACTCTGCCCTTCATACTGGAGAAGGAGAAGCAAACTGTATCACTAACTGATACGTCTTTCTCCTGTGGCTTCTTTAAAAAGCTCTGCGGAGGCACGGGCAGCCACACGTTCGTCAGCGGAGCAGTTTAAAGAAGCCCCCCCACACACACACACTCACTTCTGCCTCACGTGAGCTAGAGGCAGGGTGTGGGTTCTTTTAAACAGCTTCTGCTCCCCAAGTATGCAAACCCCAATGCCTCATCAATGAGCCAAAAAGACATCGGGGCTCGCTTAACTGGGGGGCAGGAGCAGTTTAATGCTCAGCTGGGGGGCAGGAGCCTCCAGGCCCCCTAATTGAGTAGCACAAAGAAGCTCTTTGTTCCTTCCAGCTGGCATGCAAGCTGGAGGGACATGGGGGCTTGCTCAGCTAGGGGCGGGAGTCTTCACACCTTGCACCTCAGCAGTGCAAACAATGTCTGTCAGCTCTGTCTCAATGAGGTGCTGGGGTGAAGCCACCTCAGCTTCCTCAGTGAGAGTGGGGGCAGTTTCACCCTGGCTGGACATAGGTCAGGGATATTGAACAGTGGCAAGGACACAGCAGTATGCACTTAATATTGGACAACAGAGCCCGAGTCATTAGAGTGAGCTATTATAATTGCCTTCTGGTACATTATCTCTCTTTGTTCCAGTTGAACCAAGCTTGCTATTTCAACGTGCTTGAAATCCCATATTGATGTTAAGCTGGCATGACAGTTTCCAAGATGAAGAAGCCAGATTTACTTCATGTTTGGTTACCATCAGATGCCATTTTGAATAAAAATGTCATCCTGAGCTTTCCCAAACTGCACTGATTACATCATCACACAATTTGGCATGATGGTTTCTGGAGTGAGGGGTGAGCTTGCTGTCTACATGTGGAAACCATCAGATGTCATTTTGAGTCAAAATGGCAGACTGAATATTTCCAAACTGCACAAATTTAGATACTTTTAAAGTTATCATCACACAATTTGATGTCATGGTACCAAAGACTAATTTAGTGTTTTTGTTGTTGTAATGTGTTGGATGCCACTTTGAGTCTCTACTTGTTTCTTCCAATGCCCTCACTCTCCTGTATACTGTGAAGATGAAATGAAATTTGTAAATTTGAACCAACAACTGAGTTAATACTTATATACAACTGAAACAATTGGGCATATGGAGCCTATGTTAAATATTTGCATGGTACTTGCGCCCTACTGCCCAGAGATCTGTAGATTAAGAGTGACAAAATCTATTTCTTCGTCTTCTTCTTCTTCTTCTTCTTCTTCTTCTTCTTCTTCTTTTTCTTCTTCTTAGAATCATAGAATCATAGAGTTGGAAGAGACCACAAGGGCCATCCAGTCCAACCCCCTGCCAAGCAGGAAACACCATCAAAGCATTCCTGACAGGTGGCTGTCAAGCCTCTGCTTAAAGACCTCCAAAGAAGGAGACTCCACCACACTCCTTGGCAGCAAATTCCACTGTCAAACAGCTCTTTCTTCTTCTTCTTCTTCTTCTTCTTCTTCTTCTTCTTCTTCTTCTTCTTCTTCCTTTTGTTATGGGGGTACTCAAGGGTACACAGTACCGACACCTCCCCCCAAAAATGTTAAAATTGTGGCACTTACTGCAACAGCTTCATAGTGACCACCAGCACCTATTCTTCTAAAAAAAGAGAGCACTGATTATTATTATTATTATTGGCATCTGTCTATCTCAAGAGACGATAGAGTGCACCTCCAGGGATGAAGTCAAACTGCTGCATTAGCAGCACCAAAATTACCTCCCTAGACTACAAACATGGGAGTGAGTATGGAGGTCCTGGACTGCCCAGGTGACTAGACTCCTCACTTGGACTCATTGATATGGTCCAAAAGAAAGCAGAGCAAGACATTTGGGATTTGGATTTTCTTAGAATGCTCTCTCCTATAAATTGAGATTGCTCTGTATGGTTTAGGTGACCTTAGTGCATACCATTTAGCATCCTTTACAGTGGTACCTCTGGTTATGTACTAAATTCGTTCTGGAGGTCCGTTCTTAACCTGAAACTGTTCTTAACCTGAAGCACCACTTTAGCTAATGGGGCCTCCCTCTGCCGCTGCGCTGCAAGAGCACGATTTCTGTTCTTATCCTGAAGCAAAGTTCTTAACCTGAAGCATTATTTCTGGTTTAGCGGAGTATGTAACCTGAAGCGTATGTAACCCGAAGTACCACAATAATTGTATATGAAGGTCTTTCTTCCATGTACGTTGAAGACCTAATCAAGGACCAAGGGGAAATAACTCCTAATTCTGCAGTAGGTTTTCTCTCATTTGACCTTATTCTAATAAAATACTTCAAATAGACACATGCAATTCCACCCCTCAAAATAAAATACTTGAAACCCAACCAAATGGGTGGGGCATAAATAATAAAATCAGTTCTGCCCAGGTACTGCCCTGAGCCTCCTTTTAATTGGAAATTGTTTCTGGGAAAACATAATAAATCTACAAAAAGTAATTTCATTGCAATTCATCAACAAATTTGTAATCTGGGATCACACGTTCTAGGACACCTAGTCACTACTTCCCACATCCAAAGAACCCAAGTTTCACAAGTGTTGTCCTCAAGGCCCTTTCCTTCTCCTTTAAAAACTTCTGAATGTACTCTTTTCTGCATCAGTTGCCTTTGGTGGTCCAGCTCTTCCTGACTCTTGCTTATTCCAGCGCTATGAAGGCACTCCTGGGCACATCTCTCCTCCTGGCCATCCTTTCCCCAGGTGAGTTGAAATCAGACCACTAGCACTCTTTTTATCATCTCAGAGGAGGTTCAGGACCAGAGTTTTCCTTCTCCTGGATCAGCTAGTCAAAGATTTTACTCATGTTTCCACCCCACAGCTCACCAATACATACATTTGATTGGAAGAATGGGAAGGGTGTAGAATTTATAGTAGACATTGATAAAATTATGCATGGCATATACAGAGTGGGTAACAAAAGGTATTTCTCTCCAGCACTATGGGAAGCAGCTAAGCAAGACTTAAGTACAACAGCACTTTCCACTCCTGTGTTATCCTGAAACTGCCATTTGGAATCATACTAATTTTAATTATGAATGTAGAATATACTATAGTTTCTCTAATGCATGAATTTTGTTTACTTTGTTCTAAACCAAAATATTCCATTTTCTTTCATTTCTTTATCCCTCATACTAATTTTAATTATGAATGTAGAATATACTATAGTTTCTCTAATGCATGAATTTTGTTTACTTTGTTCTAAACCAAAATATTCCATTTTCTTTCATTCTTCTTTTCCCACTGTGTTGTGAGCACTGCAGAATGGGCACTCTGGTGTGTTTTCTAATGTAAAAGGAAAATTCCTGGGCTCATTTGGATTGGCAAACCAAAACAGCAGCCAAGAAAATTAGGATCAAAACAGCAGCCAGGAGGCTTGATCTTTTATTGTAAAAAACTGCTGCAACAGCGCTTCCACCTGCAGAAGCAGGAAGAAGCCAAGAACAAAAGAGTGTTCAAACTTTTATCAGTTTCCAAAAGTATCAGTAACACCCCTAGAACTACATCACGATTACATCACATGAGGGAAGGGTTTGGTTGCAGTAGCCTGAACATCAGAGCTTGCCCCTTACCCTTCCCTTGACCCCCACCTTACAGCCATCAAGTGAAACAAAATAAGTATTTACATTTCCTGGGTTTGCTGGCCAGGTTCATCACTGTTCTTTGTCTGACCAAGAACTTAATCCATTCCTGAGAGGATAGTCTTTGTGGTTCACATGGTTTCCTATTTGACACCTGGGTCAGGGATTATCTCTTGTGCAAGGGTTCGCTGAGAATGTGACTTTCTGCTTTGGGGATTATGGCTGCCCTCACTTATGTCCCAAACACTCTCCTTGGTAGCAATTTCCTTCCTGAACAGAACAACATTGGAAATTGTGCGGTGTCCTGCGTTATGTGGTGCTTTAAGGAGACATTGTGTGAACAAAGGGGGAGGTGCACACTGCGGGCTGGAGGGGCAACCCCCCAATCATTTTTAAAAATCCTGTAACACTTCCCTTGCAGTGCTCCACAACCTTCATGTATCTCCTTAAAATCTCCTGAGACAATGTTACTTCCCTATGTCATCACTTAGTCTTTCTGGTATGGGTTGCATTGGAGGCTGCCTTTGCTATGGAGCGTTTTCTATTTATTTCCCCTCTTTTGATGTCTCACTGCAGCAAGTATTCACTAGAGAGGGAAGCCTTCCTTACATATCTGTTTCCTGCAGTCACAGCTCTTGAGTAGAGCAATTACCTCACAGAGTTTGACACACTTTGATCAAATTATACATGGCATAGGCAAATAAGTGTCTCTGCCCTGAAGCTTTCAGCTTCATTGGACGTTCAAGAGATCTAGTGTTATGAAAAAAGGACAAAAATGAATCTCTTTAAACTTTCTCCATTTAATTCATAGTTCTTTAAGGATTGTGTAAAAATTGTGTTAGATGCTGTGGGGAGCAGTATTTATTTGAGAGATCCAGTGGGAGGAAAATTACTAAACATTACTAAATACTCAACTGAATTTTTAAAAATATGTAAATCCAGAAATAATGTCTGTGTTGCCAGTGCTTTGTGAAAGGAAGGAAGGAAGGAAGGAAGGAAGGAAGGAAGGAAGGAAGGAAGGAAGGAAGGAAGGAAGGAAGGAACTACTTTGCAACAGTCTTTCTCTCCTGTCTACAGCAGTACCTCTGAAATGTATTTCTACGAAAGACATTACTAAAGTCTTAGACAAAAATGCTCAAGAGTGTGGACCTCAAAAGAATCTCTGTATTTCCACTGTTTCCCGTACAAATATAGGTGAGTCTAACTTGTCTTATACCGGTAATCATTACACTTTTGATTAACAAAAGCAGAAGTGAGGAAGGTTTTGCATTCCAGCTGTACTTGAATTAGAAATCCTAATCAGGAATAATGGGATATGTTGTCCAACCACTGGAGGAACACAATTTCCCCATCCCTGCAGTGAGGAAAGACTTACATTTGTTAAGTGGGAAATCTGAAACACACAAACACATACACAAAAATCACAAAAAAATCAATCAAATCAGTGTGATCACCACCATTCACCCAGTTTTGATGCCCATTTCCAGCTTGGTTTGGAGAGCTTGGTTTTCAATAGCTAAAGAACTGCTGTCCCCCAAACAAATGAACACCAGCTTAAGGTTGGTTATCAATAAACCTGGAACATAAACTGAATATAGTCAGTGCTAAGAATCACTCTGCAATTGAGAGTCTTTCCACAGGTTATATAAACAGTATTCAGATGTTGAACAATCAATGGTTCTCCACACATTATTATTATTATTATTATTATTATTATTATTATTATTATACTGCCCTATACCCAGAGGTCTCAGGGTGGTTCCCACCTCAAGTATTTTGAAATATTTCTTCTTACCTTAGAAATGATGAGAAAGAAACCAACATAAGGAGGCAGCGGTTAGTGAAGTGCAAGTACACTGCTGAGAGTGCTGGACTGGACAATGAGTTCAGTGGAGCACCCCCACTCCACTCTGCTGCTGCTTTGAAGCAGCAGAAACACTACACGCTGTTTTAGAGTGTGAGGGGTATTTCAGAATTCAGGCTGCAGTTTGGATCTGAAGGGAAGTACAGTAGTATTTCAAACTGAATGTCTTCTACAAGTTTAAATGCAGCAGTTCCATTAAAATATGCTACAAGAAAAGACAATCTACAGAGATATTGTTTCAGAGAGTAGTAGCCCTTCTCCTAGCTTATCCAATTTAATAATACATTCTATTTGGTTAATTTGAAATGTCCCTCAGTCAGCAAACTAGAGAAATTGGAAACATCATAATGAATTTAAATCCAGAGTCAATTGACCTGCATTTTTGCCCCGGATCTAGGCATTTCTTTCAAAATTTTCTTTCATAGATGGTGATAGAGAGGAAGTTTACTATGCATGCAGCTCATCTGTCACGTGCCATTCAGGAAATTATAGCTTCACTTCAGTGAATGGTAAATTCACTGAGACAATCACCCGCTGCTGCAACACTGACCTGTGCAACAATGAAACTCTCACTCGTAAGTGTCTGCATCTTTTTATAATATCCTACATACCTTATTAAGGGATGCGGGTGGCACTGTGGGTTAAACCACAGAGCCTAGGGCTTGCTGATCAGAAGGTTGATGGTTCGAATCCCCGCAATGGGGTGAGCTCCCGTTGCTCGGTCCCTGCTCCTGCCAACCTAGCAGTTCAAAAGCACGTCAAGTGCAAGTAGATAAATAGATACTGCTGCAGCGGGAAAGTAAACGCTGCTCTGGTTCTGGTACAGCCAGAAGCGGCTTAGTCATGCTGGCCACATGACCTGGAAGCTGTATACTGGCTCCCTCGGCAAATAATGCGAGATGAGCGCAACAACCCTAGAGTCGGTCACGACTGGACCTAATGGTCAGGGGTCCCTTTACCTTTTACATACCTTATTGGCCCGAATATAAAACTCACTTCCCCCCCAAATTCCGACTCTGAAATGTTAAAGTGTGGCTTATATTCAGAACGGAGCACCAGCACCGGCTTGGGGACCAGGTCCCCTAGCGCCGAATGGCCCCCATTAATGGTGGTGGTGCCAGGAGACGGGCGCACAACAAGCTCGGAGCCAAGTGCCAGCCACGGCTTGGGGAGTGGGACACTGAGCGCCAGTGCCGGCTGCCCCCCATTCAGGTCAGTGGTGCTGGGAATTTTAAAGGTGCAGCTTATTTGTGGGTGTGGCTTATAGTTGGGCCAATACAGTATTAGAGTTGTGCACTGGATTGAGCCAAGGCCCAATCCAAAGCCAAATTGGGAATATTCAGAGGGATCTAAGCCTCCATCAGTTCGGGTGGAGACAGCTTCAGATGACTAGAGCCTGGACTGAGCAGCCCAGAGCTTTCTGAAGATGAGCTGTCACACAGTCCAGAAGGAGATGCAGTCATGAGTCGGAAGAAGGAGAAACACTGAAAGTGAGGGATGTCCAGAGTGCCTTCCTTTTTGAAGGAGCTGGTCCTTTACACCTTTCTGCCCCCCAAAAGATCACCATGCAAGATGAGATCCACCTGCTGCTAGGAGGAAGGATCTCATTCTGTTTTGTGTTGGTGCACTCTTTGCAAGCCTTCTTGATTTATTAAATTTATGTATTAACTTATACCCACAGGTCCCAAGGTGGTTACAACATAAAACCACTATATGAAAACACAAAATGTATAATAAATACTAAATCAACCCAATAACCCCCTCTCCCCAATACATTTTAAAATAACATTGGATTTCAGTCAGTCAAAGGCCTGTTTAAAGAGGAACATTGTTGTCAGGCGCACTTCCTATCCCAAGGAGGGAAAAAACGCAAACAACATCCCAGCTCAAGAGTCTGTTTAGAAGCCTCAGCTTTTTTAGCTGGAATTAGTTGGGGCACCACCCTCTCAGGCCAGATGGAAAAGGCCTGCATGGAAGAAAGCATGTCTTCCAGGTCTTACAGCCAAGAGGCAGTTTTTGCAGCATGTAGCATGAAGTAGCAAGCCTTGGATGACTTGAACCCTGAATTGGCAAACTCATTACTTATTCCACCCCTATAGTAAGAAAGCTTAGTATATTGGTTTCCTATGGATGCTAAGTGCTCATCCACACTTCTGTCTCCCTTGCAATTTCTTCATGGTTTCATCCAGAGGCTAAATACCATTGGGTTGCCACATAGATAGCAATGAAACCAATGTAGCACAGAACGCAATTCAAACCCTGCACAGCCAGTAAAGGTGGGTGCCATGATCCAGGTGTTCCAATTTTAATATTGGCGGCAGGTATGCACTGCCCCACATAATGATTCACAAGATGGAGCACACAGACACCATTTGAATGACAATACACATTAACTCCAGCCCACTTAAATATTTTATGGGAGGTCAAAGAGACGTTGGCCCCTTAGAGTTGGCTTGAATGCATAGGCAAACTTGGCCCCCTCAGATGTTTTGGGATTACAACTCCCATCATTCCTAGCTGATAGGACCAGTGGTCAGGGTGGGAACTGTAGTCCCAAAACATCTAGAGGGCTGAATTTGCCCATGCCTGCTATGATGAATGGCATCAACTTCAACACAGAGAGCAAGAAGAAGAAAAGTCACACATCCCTTTGTTCCACTTTTGGTAAAGGGCATCCATCATGGTTACCAATGGGGTATGTCCCATAGCCAGATGTGAACCCAGATCGGAATGAGTCTAGATCAGTCTTCTCAACTAAGAGTGCTTGCAGCTGCCCCCCCCCCACCCAAAATATCATCGGAAGGGTTTCAACTGTAGAACATATATGAAACAGATATAAAGACAGATAACACCATCACATATACTGACAGTAAGTTTGATTTTGGCAGTCCCAGATCGCAGCACTCTTCCCCCAAATGGTCTCACGTGCCCAGCCTGCTTCCATTACCAATTCTGGAATTGTACAAGTAAAACTACCATTGACTGCCTTGGGAATGAGAATCAGTGTGTTTATTTTACAGGAGTTCTCGCGAAAGGTAAGATTGCTACTAAGGTAGGAAACAAATCCTGCAAAGTGGTTGGTTGCTCAACCCTTTCTTTCTTTCTTTCTCTCCATCCCTCTCTTCTGTTGCCAGAAACGCGAAATGAAACTTTTTTTCTTTGAATGCCAATATCTCTTTTTTGTTTTAAAACCAAAGTTTCTTTTCCACGTCCATAGATTTGCTATATACATATAAAACAGGGAAAGAAGACCCCCTGCCTCTCCCCCATCACCCTTTGTTATCTCCTGTGTGTACATGCTTTTGTACGTTTGACAGAATGCACTAGTGTGTTCTGCTCCTGGAGGGCTTTCCTTGAACACATACCTTGCCAATGGGTAGGTTCCAGAATTAGTAAAGATGAAGGAGGCTGGGAAACAGAACCAGCAGGAGAAAAAGACATTGACTGGGGAAATTGTCACATGAAGGAAGAGCCCATCATACTTCTCTGCTTACACCACTAGAGGGGAACCTCAGGCCTGTTACTGCCCCTTGAAATTATCGACAGTCCACATCCCCTTGTTAAGAGGAAGCAAAATAGCAGAAACTGATTAGAACAAATGCTTGCAGTACCCCCCACAAAAATTCAGAGGCACCTTTGCGGGGGGGGGGGGTCTGCCGGGATGATGGACCCAGGCTCATTTTTCTGGGGTGCGCTGTTCACACTGCCCTGCTAGCCTTGCAACACTTTATGAAGCTAAGTGAATAATTTAAATTCGATCGCAGCATCACAAAGCAGCTCAGGGCTGACAGGGTAGCCTGAGAAGGATGCAACAACCATGCACCGTTCGATCCCAGCAGATCAAAGGGCACATGGTTGTTCTGTCCTTCTCACACCACCGTGCCAGCCCCAAGCTATTTTGATACGCTGCGATCAGCTTCACTAAGGGGCTTGGGGCTGGCGTCCCTCTGGTTGCCTCAGCGATGAGGGCTGGTGAAGTGGTGCCCACGCTACACCATTGTCCAAACCACGCTACACCATTGTCCAAAGTCTTTTTGCGATCCTATACAGATAATTTATGGAAAACTGAAACCTGTCTCAAAAGAATATGAGAAGCCCTCTGGGACTATCTTGGTTGCATTCAAAGCACTAGTGTCATATATTTAGAATCCCACACATTTTGGGCAACCTGAGGACTGCCTTCTTCCATATAAATCTGCTCATCTTTTGAGGTCACCTGTGAAGGTTCTGTTTCTGGTGCATCACATCCTGCAATTGACAAGGCGGCAAATGAAGCTTGGACCTTCTTAGAAGCAGCACCTCAGCCCTCAAATATACTATCCATGGCATTCCTATGGTACCTGCTGTAAAAGTTTCTGTATACTCAGACTTTTTATTCACAACGAGTGTAATATCTCTTGCTTGTTCCGCTCAAAAAAACCTCTCCCATCCAAGACATTTTAAGTCCACCTCCTCTTCCAAATATTTGAGGAATGTGTTTCCCCCTTCCATTGAGCTTTTCCACCCACATGATTCATTCTCCTTCGCCCTCCCTGCTCCTCTCCCATCCACCTGATTTCAGAAGGGGTTGACATACTTTTTCTGAACATATTTCCCTCCACTGTGTTTTCCATGCCCATGACTCATCTCCAGATTGCACTCAGTTCTCTCTCATCTCTGTCTCTATCTCTCCATGATTTTGTATCCTTCATACACCCCACCTTCCATTGCCTTCCTCCCCCTTCCTTTTCTGGTATACTCTACTTTCCACCTACCCCAATTATTAAACCCCCTACTTCATTGATCAGATCTTACATGGTAAATAGGAATCTGTGTTTGGTACACTGCTTTCCCTTAATCTTTGTCTCTCTTTCACAAACATGAAGAGATCACACATCCGTCCTGTGCCACTTTCTGTTCATATCCCTGTCTGTTGCAAACATGCAAGAACAACATACCTGCCAAGTTCTCCAGGAAAAATGGGACCTTCTGTTTTCTTCCTCGAAATCACGGCAGTCATTTTGGGTGTCATATCTCGCACACTTTCATGTTGCACACACTCCTGGTGCTCTCACTCTGAAGAAAAGTACTTTTGCTGGGACTGTGTTTTGGGGCACCACATAAGATATCACCCTGATAAAAGCACCTTTTCAGAGTGAGAGCAAGGCACCTGTAACATGACTCACCAGGGAGCATGTCCTGTAAGACAAGCGTCCCAGTTTTGGGTCTGAAAAAGTTGGATGCTATGAGACAACCCATTAAAAAGACACATAAGCATACAAAGAACCCCTCTCTTTCTGTCTCTCTTTTACACAAACACACACAAACCAAACACACATATACATATACACACATATACCTCCCTCCTTCTTTTTCTCAAATCTGGATAACAAAAAAAATGACTGCGTCTCACGATCTCACTCCCTCCTTCTTACCCTGCCTCCCAAATCCTTCCTCTTCTGACAAACAGTGAAAACTTTTCGATGAAATGAAGCCAGTAGTTAGGGCTGCCATATGGAAGCTGGGCAAATGTCCCAGCAAGGGAGGTAAAATTGTGCCGAAAATGCCAAAAAAAAGCTCCAGAACTCAAAGAATCTTGTGGTTCTCACAAAACAATTTTGGGGTTTGTTCCTTAAAAAACCTCAATAATTTTGGGGTCTTCCTAAAAATAGGTCAAAAACTTTAAGGGTTTTTACTTTTTGAAATATGGCAACTCTACAATAGTTGGCAGGCAACAAACTGCTAAGCAAATGCGGTGGTCCCTAAAATTTCTACTTCCTGCCCCACAAAACACCACCACCAGGGAGTCTTAGAAAATGTACACTGTCAGTTGTGATTTAGAATGGATTCATGAGGCCGCCAACATCACATTCCTCCTCCCTCCTCCCAGCCTCTACCTCAGCTGCTTTCTCCACCTCCTCAGTTGTCAGGCCGTACTTCTTGCTTCAGACTCTTCTCCTTCTCAAATTCCTCTCCCCCACCCCCTAATTGCCACCCAGCCATCCATCAGTGGCTATATGAACAGTTTATTTCCTACTTCATATGAGTTTGTGCAGATTTTTCAGTTGTGTACTTTATAAAAATAAATTTTAAGAATTCTCATTCACCGACACAACCACAGTCTTAATTGCCTGGAAAAGCACTTATATGAACATTTCATTCTTTCCTTCTTTTTCAGGTATCGCTTTGAAAAAGAAAATGAATTTCAAAGGATGCGCAACAAAAGATTTTTGTTTGATCGAGAATCGTTCCCGATTTATTGGTCATTATAACTTCATACCCACAGAAGAGACGTGTTACGATGCTTCAGAAACCTCAAACCAGCCTGAATTTTGAGGATAGGATACAGAATAGCCTCCCTTCTTGTGGTTTCCACAATATATTGCCGTTGGGAGGGGGTAGTTTAAGATCTTCTAGTGGAGTCATCCAGGCCTCAGGACCTCTCTTCTTTTCCCCCTTTTGAGGGGTTGTGGGTTCTAAGTACAAAAAGCTAAAGTGTAACATGTAAATCAGTTAAATTTCCAATATGACCACTATAGAAAACAAAATAAATGATCATGACAAATGAATTGTTGTTTCTCAAATCTATATCTTTCAAATAATTACAGCATGCCCATAACTTTAGCCTATTTAACTTGTGTGCATTCAGCTTTATGTACCTGGCCAATTAAAAATAAATAAAGATAAAAGTAGGTGGAAAGGGAACAGGTGTCTGGGGGAAGAACTTTGGCAATCCCGTCTGCCATTGCACCCAATGTGTTTTGACCATATTTGTATTTTTTGCTTTAGGTTAAATCCCAAGAACATGATCCCCACCTAAGTTAAGTTCGGAATGACGAACTATGATATTTCCTGATGGAAGCAATCCAGACTTGAGTATTTTCTATCATAGAACTGTAGAGTTGGAAGGACCACAAGGGTCATCAAGTCCAACCCCCCTGCAATGCAGGAATCTTTTTGCCCAATGTGGAACTCAAATTTACAACTCTGAGATTGAGTTTCTTAATGTAAAACAGGAAGCAAGGAAACAATTGACAGTATTTGAATAAATGCTTCTATCTTATCAACCTGTAGCAAGAGAAAAAGTTGTCCAGAAAAATAAAATGATCATAGAACAAAAAAAAGAAAGAAAGGGTAACACAATAGTGTTACAATTTGGTTGAGGGACTCTTGTGGTAAAATTATTGACCCAGCACATTGAGGGAGAACTTGGATTAAAGTACCGGTATCTATGCAGCTGGTTTGAACCCAAATGCAAGAAAATGTATCAAAAACCATTTTAAGGCCAGTTCTCATACATGAAACCAAGCTTTTCTCCTAAATGTGGAGTTGTAAAAAAATTAACAGGACATAGTGCCACCTTTGTGTCATTAAGTGGCAGAAGTTCAGGAAATGGTATTTCAGGAAACACTAAACATGACCTCTTACTGATGCCTTCTCTACCATGGGTGGGTATCTGGAATGGACAAAATGAACATTGAACCTACAAATAGTTGGTTTGGTTTCCAGGAACATTGCTTAATAATAATAATAATAATAATAATAATAATAATAATAATACCCTGCCCATATGACTGAATCAGAGCAAACAGAAAAGCAGGGAGAACACAAATTGACATTTACTCCAATTGAACACTGAAGAGTGAGTTTTCATGGGGGAGGAAAAAGGAATACTCAGACAAGGATAAACACACACACACACAAACATTATAAGAGCACAGAGTAAGGAAAGACACAAAAAGAAGAAGCAAGAAATAGTACCTATGTAGAAAACATAAAAAAGAAAGAAAGAAAAGGTTATTGTGTACATAATAAAGGGAGGGGGGAATTGTTATTGTAGTTAACTAGACCTTAACCTAATATAAAGGTAAAGGTAAAGAACCCCTGACAGTTAAGTCCAGTTGCGAACGACTCTGGGGTTGCATTGCTCATCTCGCTTTACTGGCTGAGGGAGCCAACGTTTGTCCTCAGACAGTTTTTGCGGGTCATGTGGGCAGCATGACTAAGCCGCTTCTTGCTAAATCAGACCAGTGCACGGATATGCCATTTACCTTTCTACCAGAGCAGTAGCTATTTATCTACTTGCACTTTGGGGCGTGCTTTCGAACTGCTAGGTTGGCAGAAGCTGGGACCGAGCAACGGGAGCTCACCCGGTCGCAGGGATTCGAGCCGCCGAGCTTCCAATCGGCAAGCCCTAGGCTCAGTGGTTTACACCACAGTGCCACCTATGTCAACCTAATATAGTATTTATAAAAATGAATTACAAATATTGATAAATTCGTTCATGCCAAGTCTACATTAGTACACAACTTGTTCAAGTCTAGCAAATTTGTATATAACTTCAACCCAATTGTTTAGCATTAAGTGTTAACATTAAAATACCAACGTCTTGATTTTTTAGCTATGGTAGGACATCTCCCATCCAAGGTAATTGCACTGTGATTAGATGGGGTCAAGGATGTAGCTGAGTTGGACACCTTGGAAGAGTCTGACTCTGGAGATGAGGGAATGCAGTCACAGATAGAGCCAGACTGGGTTTGTTTGGCCCCGCTTCCTCCAGAGTTTCCAGACACAGATAGAGCAGCAGACTCAGGAAGCTCACAGTAGCGGAGGGGGAGGAAATAGACAGCCTTCAGGGGGTTGCTATGCAACAAGGAGTGAGGCAGCATTCAGAGGGCTCTTCATTTGAGAGTGAGGGGCAAGTCCATCCTCCTTCTCCATATTCCAGAAGAGCTGAAAGGGTTAAAATGCAATGGAAGGAGAAGAGAGGAAGGACAGGACTTTGGCACCATCTGTGTTGTGAAAGGGGCGGAGACTCAGAGTGAGCAGCTCATACCCGAGAATGGCGAGCTCAATGCCGCTCTCTCTGTGTTGATTGTAAATAAATGTACCATAAACCTGCCAAGAGGCTCATTAATTCTTATCGGAGCTTCTTTGCCTGCCTGAGATCATTACAGATGCACAACATACATCAACATTACAGTCTTGAATTTGATGGTGCATGGATTCCCAACAAATAGACGAGAGGCAATTGTATTTGATCCAGCAGAGCTTTACTGCTACAGAAGGCAAATGAGCACAATGGTTACAAATCCAGCCCTCATCCAACAAAGAAAATTACAAAAGGCCGATACTTACCTGAATCACGCTCCTAGTTCACGATATTGATCCTGTAAGGAAGAAAGACCCAAAGAGACCTGGCTGAAAGACTCAGCCTCCTTTATTTGGCCCTTGACCCCACACCTGGCCATCTGACCACAGTCCTACCTGGCCGAGGGCAGGTCAAAGGCCAACCTAAGCAGGCGGGTGGCACCCACCCAGGTAACCCCCGCTCGGTGCCACAAACTCTGCCCACCTGTGAATGGGAGGGTGGAAATTATTGGAGTTTACTTTAGGTTCCAGACAAATGTTGCCCTGTAAAGTACTTTGAAATGGCTTACCTTTCAGCAACAGATAAGAAGTGAGGTGATAAAAGTATATGTGATATCAGATATAGTTGGTTTTAATCAGTGTAAATTTTGTATTCATGTATACTAAAACTTTTCACATTTTTATTACAGGTAATTTAGCAAGTGTTCTATTTTCAACAGTAAAACCCGTGAAAGTGGCTCACTGGAGCCAAAGTTCACTGGGATTTTTAAAAAGGAAAGAAAGAAAAAATGAATCCTTTTAAGCAAGTCTCAGATATTTTCCCACTGATTTTTGCTTACATTATTGGATACATACATGCATAGTTTTATTTGTGTGCTTCTTTCTACAGAAAGCCAGTAGCTGTCAGGCAGCAAATATGGTTTTGTCCCTATAATTTCTACTCCCCCCCCCAAATTTATTTTATTTTTTGTTAGCAAATACACACTTTCAGCTTTGATTTGTTTGGACGCTTGAGACAGTCAACATCACAATCCTTCTCCCTCCCCTCCGCCTGCTCCTCAGCTGCTTCTTCCACCTCCTCAGATGCCAGGCCTCCCTTCTATGCTTCAACCTCTCCTTCTCAAATTCCCCTCTCCTCCCCTGCCTCCTATTTTTCATCAGGCCACCCATCAGTGTCTACTTGAACATTCTATTTCCAACTACATATGGGTTGATAAGATTTCTGGAGATATTTCAGTTGTATATTTTATAAAACAAACAAACAAACAAATTATTAAAATTCTTTAAATGGTCAAAGGCCTGGAAATGATGCCTTATGAGGAACGGCTTAGGGAGCTGGGTATGTTTAGCTTGGAGAAGAAAAGGTTAAGGGGTGATATGATAGCCATGTTCCAATATATAAAAGGATGTCATATTGAGGAGGAAGAAAAGTTGTTTTCTGCTGCTCCTGAGAAGAGGACACGGAGCAATGGATTCAAACTACAACAAAGAAGATTCCACCTAAACATTAGGAAGAACTTCCTGACAGTAAGAGCTGTTCGACAGTGGAATTTGCTGCTAAGGAATGTGGTGGAGTCTCCTTCTTTGGAGGTCTTTAAGCAGAGGCTTGACAGCCACCTGTCAGGAATGCTTTGATGGTGTTTCCTGCTTGGCAGGGGGTTGGACTGGATGGTCCTTGTGGTCTCTTCCAACTATAAGATTCTATGATTCTATGATCTCAAAGGCCATCAAAAACCACTAATGTGAACATTCTATTTTTCTTTTTCAAGGCTTCATGGGGGGGGGGGGGAGGGATGCAATTTCTGAGGATGTACAACAGATTTTTGTGCCATAAAGGAAAAACAATGCAGAGGTTTTGGAAGTTTAGTTAGTGTTGATAAAAAGGTCATCTAAGCCATAGAAGAGAACTGTTATAATGCTTCACAAGTCTCACACCAGCCAGAATTTTGAGGATTTATAGGATACAGAATAGCTTCCCTCCTTTTGGATGCCACAATTTATTGCTCTTGGGCGGGGGACTTTGAGACGTATTTGAGACTGATCTTCAGGTAGGCTGTGGTTGTGTTTACTGACATGCATTGCTGTGGAATTAATATTGGAGATGGGAGGAAGAGGAGTCCAGAAAATCTTCATGGAATGTCCATCCAATTATATAAAATGCTATTTGAATTCCCATGTTATATGTGAGGTTTCTGAGAAACTCAAGTCTCTACTTGGATCCCTTCCTATGCTCTACTCATGCAATTGTTCCTAGGTATTGCCCCAAAGCTCACGTGGCCCTAATGCCGAGTTGAATATGAAAGACGTGTACTTTCTGTCAAAATTACTTTGTGTTTCTGAAAAATAAATTATCTGGTTGCAACACTGAATATATGTATTTAATAACCAAAATGTGCATAATGCTTAATTGTACCCATGCCTGTGAGGCTAAATGCACTTTATAACAGCTTAATTTATGGATATATAAGTTCTTTAGGCTGATCCATCTTGGGTCAACATTTATGAGCATTTTGAGATTGGGTTTCTCTTTTCAGCTGCTACTGCTTAAGATGCCACAAAGTGCTTGGTTGACTTCAGGGCAACAGACACACACTTCTACTACTCGGGTAAGGAATACAAACCTAAATAAAATATAATAGAGGTCTTCAAAATGGCACATCTTATCATGTCAAAACATGATAATTCACTATTCCTCTGTGTTACACTTATGTAGAAAAAGTTAAGTATGAGTTCCAAAAGAACAGAGAACACATCTATGTCTAAAGATTCCTACCAATCTCTGGACTTCCCACCTTTCCCTCCATGGCTCCTATTGTCAACCCATTCAACTGCATATTATTCAGTAGTCCATATTTTACCCTGTTTCCCCTTTTTTAATGCGTAGTCATAAAGTAAGCCATGGCAGGGTTTTTTTACCTTTGTGAGAAGTAAGACGTACCCCAAAAGTAAGCCATGTTCCTGTCACCTCCTCAGCCCCTCCTGCGTGTGCAGGGAGTCAGCGAACCAGTGAGAGGCACGTGGGGGAAACGCGCCTCTTGCGGAGTTCTGCCCCGCCTGCTCAGCGTTCATGGGGAGGCTGTACCGTACCATACTGACGTAATAAAAATAAGACATCCCCTGAAAATAAGCCACCCTGTGTTTTTTTGAGGGAAAAAAATTACAAGACGGTGTCTTAAAAAGGGGGAAAGACGCTATATCACTCCATTGTCTCCATAGTATTTGCTACATTACAAGTGGTATTGCAATTCTCCTAACATTTTCATCTGCTTACAGTGGTCTCCAAGATAAACTGTAATATTTTCCCACTCTTTGTTAAAGTTTGGGACTTCTTGGTTCCTGAGTTTCCCATTCAGTTTCGCCATTTCAGCATAATCCAACAGTTAAATTCTTTATTTCATAAATTTCATAAATGCTTGATGGCAAAAATCCTCACAGCAGTATAAAGAAAGGAAAAACAATAAGTTCAAGACAAATTCACAACCATGCTCTAAAATATACATGTTTAAAATACTAAAATAGATTTACATTACAACTTCCTAAGCATCTGAATAGGCTTGCATAGTTAAGAATATATTTAGTAGCTGGCAAAAAGTGCACAATGAGAGCGCCTGCCTGATCTCAATACTAGAGAAGGTAGTGGCAAGAGAGCCTGCCTAGCAACTGAATTATTTTGCTGGAATAGTCTTTCTCAAAATGATCCCAATAATTGAGTTCCCACTAAACATGGAAATATTCCCCATTTTGCACCACCACCCCTAGGAAAAAACAAAGGTTAAAAACTCTTATTTGACCACCTCCATCAAAGCCAACTGATACAGAAAAGTACAATATCATTGGTTCATCACACCCCCTCAAATATCATTTTTCTGACTCATTATTGGATGGGTGCTTCTTTTAAAAGTGGGTGACAATCACCTCACCACATTCTGTAAACCATCTTGGGAGATATATTGGTGTGCTGCAATGGACTCAGCCCCATCCTTTAATTCTCATAAAGTAACTTTGCTAAGAACCCAGAATTCCCTGATTTCTGTCCTGCAATCACAATATATTGTTGCTTGTTAACCTTGAACACTGCTTGACTGAATCCAACTCTATTTCCAAAAAAAACTGCACTAGGCCCCATTGCCTTTTCCTTGGCTAGAAGAACACCCAGGTCCTCAGCCATATCCCTAAATTCATGCATCAGGTGAGGACACTGGCTTGCCCCATCAATGCCTATCAAGAAGACACTATTTAGATAGTGGACCACTTCCAGACAAGTCCTGGGTGATGTGTGAATACATTGCCCAGGAACTTTATGAGGGGCAGAGTGTGTTGGTGTCTTCACCATAAGTGAAACTTATGCCGCTCCTGAGTCCTTCTGCTAACAGTTCCTCTTTTAATATTGGGTCAATGGTAGCAGAGCAACTCGGGAGCAGCGGCGGTTTCACCAATGATATTTCACTCTGTCCCAACCCCACTGCACTGTCAAAGGGCACACAGTGCACTAAGAACAGGTGCACTTATTGACTGACCAACATTTTGGGAATGATGAAAGATACATTAATCTAAATTTGCCCAGTACCGTTTTCAGTGTCACAAACAAGATGGATGTGATCAGGGAGAAGTGATGAATGGATGCAGTACTTTCCCTCACCAACTTCCTTAGCGATCTTTTCTTTAATAATGGCCTCCATCTGTTCCACTGATTTAAAGTTTCTGCTAAACTGAACTCTCAGACTGATATGATAGCAGATCCTAAAACCATCTCTAAAACCTTCAGACAAGTATGTAACATAATCCAGCTCTGCATAACTGTCCAGCAACTAAAAACTTGTCAAGGTTTAATTTTTTCCATATAGTATTATAAATTTCTGAATGTATTTCCACTCACCCATAAATTTCTATTCTTGGACAGCCCCACCACAAGTGATGGCATTGTTGTTGTTGTTCAGTCGTTCAGTCATGTCCGACTCTTCATGACCCCATGGACCAAGGCACGCCAGGCACACCTATCCTCCACTGCCTCTCGCAGTTTGGCCAAACTCATGTTGGTAGCTTCGAGAACACTGTCCAACCATCTCGTCCTCTGTCGTCCCCTTCTCCTTGTGCCCTCCATCTTTCCCAACATCAGGGTCTTTTCTAGGGAGTCTTCTCTTCTCATGAGGTGGCCAAAGTACTGGAGTCTCAACTTCAGGATCTGTCCTTCTAGTGAGCACTCAGGGCTGATTTCTTTAAGAATGGATAGGTTTGATCTTCTTGCAGTCCATGGGACTCTCAAGAGTCTCCTCCAGCACCATAATTCAAAAGCATCAATTCTTCGGCGATCAGCCTTCTTTATGGTCCAGCTCTCACTTCCGTACGTTACTACTGGGAAAACCATAGCTTTAACTATACGGACCTTTGTTGGCAAGGTGATGTCTTTGCTTTTTAAGATGCTGTCTAGGTTTGTCATTGCTTTTCTCCCAAGAAGCAGGCGTCTTCTAATTTCGTGACTGCTGTCACCATCTACAGTGATCATGGAACCCAAAAAAGTGAAATCTCTCACTGCCTCCATTTCTTCCCCTTCTATTTGCCAGGAGGTGATGGGACAAGTGGCCATGATCTTAGTTTTTTTGATGTTGAGCTTCAGACCATATTTTGCGCTCTCCTCTTTCACCCTCATTAAAAGGTTCTTTAATTCCTCCTCACTTTCTGCCATCAAGGTTGTATCATCAGCATATCTGAGGTTGTTGATATTTCTTCCGGCAATCTTAATTCCAGTTTGGGATTCATCCAGTCCAGCCTTTCGCATGATGAATTCTGCATATAAGTTAAATAAGCAGGGAGACAATATACAGCCTTGTCGTGCTCCTTTCCCAATTTTGAACCAATCACTTATTCCATATCCAGTTCTAACTGTAGCTTCTTGTCCCACATAGAGATTTCTCAGGAGACAGATGAGGTGATCAGGCACTCCCATTTCTTTAAGAACTTGCCATAGTTTGCTGTGGTCAACACAGTCAAAAGCTTTTGCGTAGTCAATGAAGCAGAAGTAAATGTTTTTCTGGAACTCTCTAGCTTTCTCCATAATCCAGCGCATGTTTGCAATTTGGTCTCTGGTTCCTCTGCCCCTTCGAAATCCAGCTTGCACTTCTGGGAGTTCTCGGTCCACATATTGCTTAAGCCTGCCTTGTAGAATTTTAAGCATAACCTTGCTAGCGTGTGAAATGAGCGCAATTGTGCGGTAGTTGGAGCATTCTTTGGCACTGCCCTTCTTTGGGATTGGGATGTAGACTGATCTTCTCCAATCCTCTGGCCACTGCTGAGTTTTCCAAACTTGCTGGCATATTGAGTGTAGCACCTTAACAGCATCATCTTTTAGAATTTTAAATAGTTCTGCTGGAATATCATCACCTCCACTAGCCTTGTTGTTAGCAAGGCTTTCTAAGGCCCATTTGACTTCACTCTCTAGGATGTCTGGCTCAAGGTCAGCAACCACACTACCTGGGGTGTACGAGACCTCCATATCTTTCCGGTATAATTCCTCTGTGTATTCTTGCCACCTCTTCTTGATGTCTTCTGCTTCTGTTAGGTCCTTTCCACTTTTATCCTTAATTGTGGTAATCTTTGTACGAAATGTTCCTTTCATATCTCCAATTTTCTTGAACAGATCTCTGGTTTTTCCCATTCTGTTGTTTTCCTCTATTTCTTTGCATTGCTCGTTTAAAAAGACCCTCTTGTCTCTCCTTGCTATTTTTTGGAAATCTGCATTCAATTTCCTGTATCTTTCACTATTTCCCTCGCATTTTGCTTGCCTTCTCTCCCCCGCTATTTGTAAGGCCTCATTTGACAGCCACTTTGCTTTCTTGCATTTCTTTTTCATTGGGATGGTTTTCGTTGCTGCCTCTTGTATAATGTTACGAGCCTCCATCCACAGTTCTTCAGGCATTCTATCCACCAAATCTAAATCCTTAAACCTGTTCTTCACTTCAACTGTGTATTCATAAGGAATTTGATTTACCGTATATACTCGAGTATAAGCCGACCCGAATATAAGCCGAGGCACCCAATTTTACCACAAAAAACCTGGGAAAGCTTCATAGGAGCCACTGCCTGCCTCACTCGAGTATAAGCCGAGGGCGGCTTTTTCAGCACAAAAAATGTGCTGAAAAACTAGGCTTATACTCGAGTATATAGGGTAGATTGTATCTTACTGGCCCAGTGGTTTTTCCTACTTTCTTCAGTTTAAGCTGGAATTTTGCTATAAGAAGCTGATGATCTGAGCCACAGTCAGCTCCGGGTCTTGTTTTTGCTGAGTGTATAGAGCTTCTCCATCTTTGGCTGCAGAGAATATAATCAATCTGATTTCGATGTTGCCCATCTGGTGATGTCCATGTGTAGAGTCGTCTCTCGTGTTGTTGGAAAAGAGTGTTTGTGATGACCAGCTTGTTCTCTTGGCAGAACTCTATTAGCCTTTGGCCTGCTTCATTTTGAACTCCAAGGCCAAACTTGCCAGTTGTTCCTTTTATCTCTTGACTCCCTACTTTAGCATTCCAATCCCCTATAATGAGAAGAACATCCTTCCTTGGTGTCATTTCTATAAGGTGTTGTAAGTCTTCATAGAATTGGTCAATTTCAGTTTCTTCAGCACTGGTAGTTGGTGCATAAACTTGGATTACTGTGATGTTAAAAGGTCTGCCTTGGATTCGTATCGAGATCATTCTATCATTTTTGAAATTGCATCCCAGTACAGCTTTCACCACTCTTTTGTTGACTATGAGGGCCACTCCATTTCTTTTACGGGATTCCTGCCCACAGTAGTAGATATGATAGTCATCCGAACTGAATTCACCCATTCCCGTCCATTTTAGTTCACTGATGCCCAGGATGTCAATGTTTATTCTTGCCATCTCATTTTTTACCACATCCAGCTTACCAAGGTTCATGGTTCTTACATTCC
This sequence comes from Darevskia nairensis, assembly GCA_034642065.1. Lineage (NCBI taxonomy): Eukaryota > Metazoa > Chordata > Lepidosauria > Squamata > Lacertidae > Darevskia > Darevskia nairensis. Next base: position 652,983 of record JAWWNI010000184.1, read on the forward strand.
AGGTTCCTATGCAATACTTTTCTTTACAGCATCGGACTTTCCTTTCGCTTCCAGGCATATCCGCAGCGGAGCATCCTTTCGGCTTTGGCCCAGCCGCTTCATCAGCTCTGAATCTACTTGTACTTGTCCTCTGCTCTTCCCCAGTAGCATGTTGGACGCTTTCCGACCTGAGGGGCTCATCTTCCAGCGTCATATCTTTTATATGCCTGTTGTCTTTGCCCATGGAGTTTTCTTGGCAGGGATACTGGAGTGGCTTGCCAGTTCCTCCTCCAGGTGGATCACGTTTGGTCCAAACTCTCCACTATGACCTGTCCATCTTGACCTGTCCATAGCTTCCCTGAGTAATTCAAGCCCCTTCGCCACGACAAGGCAGTGATCCATGCCTGCCTCTAACTAAAACCTCTCCAACAAATTTGCAATATCCAAAAGTAATATGGACAATTGCCCTGCTATTCTACACCACCAATGTATTACTTTGATGTCCAAGGAACTATGGGAGGTTTCTGAGACATTGATGGATAGAGCAATATATTGATGCTGATCCAGTGCCTCTATGTTTCCTCTAACTCAGTATGGCGTCTAACTTGGATCAAAGAAGCATATACCATTTTTTTAATCTTCCAGGCCCCAGATCAAAGGACCCAAGGTACGGCACAGGTGACTACCTAGATAGCAAAGCTGGACATAGCTCAGAGATATTGAACAGTGCCAGGGACACGGCGATGTGCACTGAATATTGGAAAATGAAGCCCAAGTCATTAGAGTGAGCTATTATAATTGCCTTCTGCAACATTAGTTCTCTTTGTTCCAATTGAACCAAGCTTGTTATTTGCACGTGCTTGAAATCCCATATCCAGTGCCAACAGCATTCATATGCTCCACGTCTCTCTAAAATTTGGTGACATCTGCACTCACTGAGAATCTCTCCAACGAAAGCATCCAGGCAGGATTTCTTATTGCAGTGTTTCCCAACCAGTGTGCCTCCAGATGTTTTGGGACTACAATTCCCATCATCCCTGACCACTGGTATTGCTAGCGAGGGATGATGGGAGTTGTAGTCCCAAAACATCTGGAGGCACACTGGTTGGGAAACACTGTCTTATTGTGATATGAAAGAGAGGTAGAATATCACCATATGTTTTGAAAAAGGCTGCAGTCCAGAGCTCCCAAGGAGAACTATTTCAGCATCAAATTGAAACTACTATTCCAGTAAATATTCATAAATGTTGTCAAACCAATTATTACCATCATATAACTAACACCTGCTCCTTCTGAAAGTAGTTCAGGACTCACTAAAATACTGCCCATCTCTCCATCTATCTGTTCCCTATGCATCTAAACTCTTCTTTAGACATTGATGTCAATTTGGTATGACAGTTTTCAAGTTGAAGAAGCCAGATTTACTTCATGTTTGGTTGCCATCAGATGGCATTTTGAGTCAAAATGGCAGATTGAATGTTTTCAAACAGCACAGATTTAGACACTTGGTGCTGTGGGTTAAACCACAGAGCCTAGGGCTTGCCAATCAGAAGGTCGACGGTTCGAATCCCTGCAATGGGGTGAGCTCCCGTTGCTCAGTCCCTGCTCCTGCCAACCTAGCAGTTCGAAAGCACGTCAAACTGCAAGTAGATAAATAGGTACCACTGCAGCGGGGAGGTAAACAGCATTTAGGTGCGCTGCTCTGGTTCACCAGAAGCTGCTTAGTCATGCTGGCCACATGACCTGGAAGCTGTACGCCAGCTCACTCGACCAATAATGCGAGATGAGTGCCATAATCCCAGAGTCGGTCACGACTGGACCCAATGGTCAGGGGTCCCTTTACCTTTAAAATTATCACACAATTTGCTGTGATGAGTGGGTTTTGTGTTGAAAAGTGTTGGATGCCACTTTGAGTCTCTCCCTGTTTCTTCCACTGTCCTCACCCTTCAGTTTAATGCTCAGCTGGGGGGCAGGAGCCTTTGGGCCCCCTAATCGAGTAGCACAAAGATCTTTTGTCCTTCCAGCTGGCATGCAAGCTGGAGGGACATGGGGCTTGCTCAGCTGGGGACGGGAGTCTTCACACCTTGCAGCTCAGCAGTGCAAACAATGTGTGTCAGCTCTGTCTCAATGAGGTGCTGGGGTGAAGCCACCTCAACTTCCTCAGTGAGAGTGGGGGCAGTTTCACCCTGGCTGGACATAGGTCAGGGATATTGAACAGTGGCAGGGACACAGCAGTATGCACTGAATATTGGACAATAGAGCCCGAGTCATTAGAGTGAGCTATTATAATTGCCTTCTGGAACATTATCTCTCCTTCTTCCAGTTGAACCAAGCTTGCTATTTGCACGTGCTTGAAATCCCATATTGATGTTAATCTGGCATGACAGTTTCCAAGATGAAGAAGCCAGATTTACTTCATGTTTGGTTACCATCAGATGCCATTTTGAATAACAATGTCATCCTGAGCTTTCCCAAACTGCACTGATTACATCATCACACAATTTGACATGATGGTTTCTGGAGTGAGGGGTGAGCTTGCTGTCTACATGTGGAAACCATCAGATGTCATTTTGTGTCAAAATGGCAGACTGAATATTTCCAAACTGCACAGATTTCGAAGTTATCGTCACACAGTTTGATGTCATGGTACCAAAGACTAATTGAGTGTTTTCGTTGTTGTGATGTGTTGTATGCCACTTTGAGTCTCTCCCTGTTTCTTCCAATGCCCTCACCCTCCTGTATACTGTGAAGATGAAATGATACTTTGAGTAATCTAATCTTCTATGTAAATGTGAACCAACAACTGAGTTAATACTGATATACAAGTGAAACAATGGAGCCTATGTTAAATATTTGCATGGTACTTGCGCCCTACTGTCCCAACATCTGTAGATTAAGTGACAAAATCTCTTTCTTCTTCTTCTTCTTCTTCTTCTTCTTCTTCTTCTTCTTCTTCTTCTTCTTCTTCTTCTTCTTCTTCTTCTTCTTCCTCCTTTTGTTATGGGGGTACTCAAGGGTACACAGTACCAACACCTCCCCCAAAAAATGTTAAAATTGTGGCACTTACTGCAACAGCTTCATGGTGACTACCAGCAACTATTCTTCTAAAAAAAGAGAGCACTGATTATTATTATTATTATTATTGGCATCTGTCTATCTCAAGAAACGATAGAGTGCACCTCCAGGGATGAAGTCAAACTGCTGCATTAGCTGCACCAAAATTACCTCCCTAGACTACAAACATGGGAGTGAGTATGGAGGTCCTGGACTGCCCAGATGACAAGACTCCTCACTTGGACTCATTGATATGGTCCACAAGAAAGCAGAGCAAGACATTTGGGATTTGGATTTTCTTAGAATGCTCTCTCCTATGAATTGAGATTGCTCTGTATGGTGTAGATGACCTTAGTGCATACCATTTACAATCCATTATTTATATATGAAGGTCTTTCTTCCGTGTATGTTGAAGTCCTATTCAAGGAGCAGAGCAAATAACTCCTAATTCTGCAGCAGGTTCTCATTTGACCTTATTCTAATAAAATACTTCAAATAGACACATGCAATTCCACCCCTCAAAATAAAATACTGGAAACCCAGTCAAATGGGTGGGGTATCTATATATATAAGATCGTTCAAGGTGGGTGTTCACTTGCCTCCACCTTTCTCCGTAACCGCTTGACCGATTTTCTTCAAATTTGGACACAACGTTCCACGGGCATATGGGAAGGTTCTCACGCAGTTAGATTGCAAAAGTATCACACCTAACCCACCGAAAAATGTGATTTTGTGCAACAAAACACAGCACCCTCCAGTGGACGGAACACAGCATAACACACTGAAAATGACTCAAACCCCTCCTCCTCCTGTTAGAATTTCACTACCCCCCAGCCAATAGAAAGGCAGGCCACTCACAAACGCCACTGCTGCCAACACCAACTGAAAAAACGGCCTCCCTTCAGGGGGACCTTGGAAGGAAACAGAGAGGCAACCAAAAAGCAGGAGGGAAGAAGGGCTGCCTGCCAGGGCACCTATTTTCTATCTAAGCTCTTGGAAGGTAGCATAGACTGAGAGGAAAGTGAGCCAATCAGGAAGCGGGGCGTCCTTAGGCCTCACCTCTGTGCTCTGAGGAGAAGCTTTGGAGGGAAGACGCTGAGGGGAAAATGGAGTTTTATAATATATCAGAAGAATCGTGAGGCAGCTGGCTCTGCCCAAACAGAGGCTCACCCAGCCCAAGCATCCTGTTCTCAGTGTGGCAAAAGCTGTGTTACCATTATGGGATGCCCCACAAACCATCAGCACTCTTCAGGATTCAGCCACCTCAGTCAGATGCACTCACAGATCAGGCATTGGCATTTTAAGAGGCAGGCCTCTGTATTAAATGGAGGTTTCCCTTTAAAACTGGGTTATGTTTCAAGAGAAGCACACATGCCCTGGTCATGGGGAAAGCTGTGGGGAGACAGGGGGGAGAGGAGGCAGGAGGAGGCAGCTGTGGGAAGCCAAATGAGCCACAGCAATGCATAAAAATGGCCTCCCTTCAGGGGGACCTTGGAAGGAAACAGGGAGGCAGCCAAAAAGCAGGCTGCAGTTCAAGAGGAGATGCTGTGGGGAGAAAGCCAAAAGCGGGGTCTCCTTCCAGTACGGGGGGCCAGGGGGATAGACGGAGAGGCGGTGGCAGAAGTTCAACAGGAAAAGCTGTGGGGAGACAGGGGGAAGAGGAGGCAGTAGGAGGCAGCTGTGGGAAGCCAAATGATGCACAGCAACGCGTGGCCGGGCCAGCTAGTAAATAATAAAATCATCAATACATCGAATCAACATAAAATCAGATATGCTATGATGGAAATGATGAGAACAAGTCTCCATGTGTATCCCTTCCCCTGGCCCATCAAACCAGTTCTGCCCAGGTGCTGCCCTCAGCCTCCTTTTAATTGGAAATTGTTTCTGGGAAAACATAATAAATCTACAAAAAGTAATTTCATTGCAATTCATCAACAAATTTGTAATCTGGGATCACACGTTCTAGGACACAAAGTCACTACTTTCCGCATCCAAAAAAACCAAATTTCACAAGTGTTGTCCTCAGGGCCCTTTTCTTCTCCTTTAAAAACTTCTGAATGTACTCTTTTCTGTATCAGTTCCCTTTGGTGGTCCAGCTCTTCCTGACTCTTGCTTATTCCAGCGCTATGAAGGCACTCCTGGGCACATTCCTCTTCTTGGTCATCCTTTCCCCAGGTGAGTTGAAATCAGACCACTAGCACTCTTTTTATCATCTCAGAGGAGGTTCAGGACCAGAGTTTTCCTTCTCCTGGATCAGCTAGTCAAAGATTTTACTCATATTCCCACCCCATAGCTCACCAATACATACATTTGACTGGAAGAATTGGAAGGAAGTAGAATTTATAGTAGACATTGATAAAATTATGCATGGCATATACAGAGTGGGTAACAAAAGGTATTTCTCTCCAGCACTATGGCAAGCAGCTAAGCAAGACTTAAGTACAACAGCACTTTCCACCCCTGTGTTATCCTGAAACTGCCATTTGGAATCATACTACTTTCAATTATGAACATAGAATATAATCATCCAAGTAGTAATTGCTGTCCTTAGTCCCCTTTAGTTTGTCTAATCTGCATTTAAAACCATAACCTTGTGTGGCCATCACTACCTCTTATCAAAGAAAATTCCATAGTTTAACTCTGATCTATGTGAATAGGCAATTTTCTTTGTCTGTCCTGAATCTTCCAATATTCAGTTTCATTGGATTTTCAGGAGTTGTATTGTTATGAAAGAAGGACCAAATTGAATCTATTTCAACTTTATCCATATAATTCATAGCTGTGTAAGGAAAGGAGATTTTATTTGTGAGATCCAGTGAGAGGGAAAGTAGGTGGTGGGCAGGAGAGGGTTCAGAACTCCAACACACTTGAAATCCCAATTAATTAAAGATATTTAACATTCTTTTGCGTTTTTTAAATCTTTCATAATAAGTTTCAATTTACAACCCCCTTTCCTCTGAGCATTATTAAGAAAACCACAAACACAACAAGGAAACAAAGAAAGAAACCACTTTACACTCATCTTTCTTTCCTTCCTACAGTAATACCACTGAAATGTATATCTGGGGGCTGACATTACTACACTCTGAACTGAAAACTTTTCAGTAACAGTTTCAAAGCCGAGAACCAGGGCTATAGTTTCTCTAATGTAGGAATTTTGTTTATTTTGTTCTAAATCAAAATCTTCCATTTACTTTTATTTCTTTGTCCCTCACAAAAGCCCCCTCCCCTTTCCTCCCCCCCCCCCACTGTGTTGTGAGCACTGCAGATTGGGGACTCTGGTGTGTTTTCTACTGTAAAAGGAAAATTCCTTGGCTCACTTGGATTGGCAAACCAAAACAGCAGACAAGAAAATTAGGATCAAAACAGCAGCCAGGAGGTTTGATCTTTTATTGTAAAAGACTGCTGCAATAGCACTTCCACCTGCAAAGCAGGAAGAAGCCCTGAACAAAAGAGGGTTCAAACTTTTATCAGTTTCCAAAAGTATCAGTAACACCCCTAGAACTACATCACGATTACATCACATGAGGGAAGGGTTTGGTTGCAGTAGCCTGAACATCAGAGCTTGCCCCTTACCCTTCCCTTGACCCCCACCTTACACCCATCAAATGAAACAAAAGTAGTATTTACATTTCCTGGGTTTGCTGGCCAGGTTCATCACTGTTCTTTGTCTGACCAAGAACTTAATCCATTCCTGAGAGAATAGTTTTTGTGGCTCACATGGTTTCCTATTTGACACCTGGGTCAGGGATTATCTCTTGTGCAAGGGTTCACTGAGAATGTGACTTTCTGCATTGGGGATTATGACTGCCCACACTCATGTCCTGAACACCCTCCTTGGTAGCAATTTCCTTCCTGAACAGAACAACATTGGAAATTGTGTGGGGTCCTGTGTTATTTGGTGCTTTAAGGAGACAATGTGTGAACAATGGGGGAGGTGCACACTGCGGGCTGGAGGGGCAACCCCTCAATCATTTTAAAAAATCCTGTAACACTTCCCTTGCAGTGCTCCACAACCTTCATGTATCTCCTTAAAATCTCCTGAGACGATGTTACTTCCCTATGTCATCACTTAGTCTTTCTGGTATGGGTTGCATTGGAGGCTGCCTTTGCTATGGAGCGTTTTCTATTTATTTCCCCTCTTTTGATGTCTCACTGCAGCAAGTATTCACTAGAGAGGGAAGCCTTCCTTACATATCTGTTTCCTGCAGTCACAGCTCTTGAGTAGAGCAATTACCTCACAGAGTTTGACACACTTTGATCAAATTATACATGGCATAGCCAAATAAGTGTCTCTGCCCTGAAGCTTTCAGCTTCATTGGATGTTCAAGAGTTCTAGTATTATGAAAAAAGGACAAAAATGAATCTCTTTAAACTTTCTGCATATAATTCATAGTTGTTTAAGGATTGTGTAAGAATTGTGTTAGACGCTGTGGGGAGCAATATTTATTTGAGAGATCCAGTGGGATCTTACTTAACATTACTAAACCCTCAACTGAAATTTTTTTAGTATGTAAATCCAGAAATAATGTCTGTGTTGCCAGTGTTTTGTGGAAGGAAGGAAGGAAGGAAGGAAGGAAGGAAGGAAGGAAGGAAGGAAGGAAGGAAGGAAGGAACTACTTTGCAACAGTCTTTCTCTCCTGTCTACAGCAGTACCTCTGAAATGTATTTCTGCGAAAGACATTACTAAAGTCTCAGAACAAAGAGCTGAAACATGTAGACCTCGACAGACTGTCTGTATTTCCCGTGTTTTCCGTACAAATATAGGTGAGTCTAACTTGTCTTGTAATCATTACACTTTTGATGAACATAAGCAGATGTGAGGAAGGTGTTGCATTCCACCTGTACTTGAATTAGAAATCATATCAGTTTCTGCCAGAATAGCCCATAATCAGGGATAATGGGATATGTTGTCCAACCACTGGAGGAACACAATTTCCCCATCCCTGCAGTGAGGAAGGACTTACATTTGTTAAGTGGGAAATCTGGGAAAAAACACACACACACACACACACACAAAAACCCCAAATCAATCAAATCAGTGTGGTTACCACCATTCACCCAGTTTCGATGCCCATTTCCAGCTTGGTTTGGAGAGCTTGGTTTTCAATAGCTAAAGAACTGCTGTCCCCCAAACAAATGCATAACAGCTTAAGGTTGGTTATCAATAAACCTGGAACATAAATCACACTGCAATTGAGAGTCTTTCCGTAGGTTATATAAACAGTATTCAGATGTTGAGCAATCAATGGTTCTCCACATTCCATTATTATTATTATTATTATTATTATTATTATTATTATTATTAATAATATACTGCCCTATACCCAGGGGTCTCAGGTAGGTTCCCACCTCAAGTAATTTTGAAATATTTCTTCTTACCTTAGAAATGATGAGAAAGAAACCAACATAAGGAGGCAGCGGTTAGTGAAGTGCAAGTACACTGCTGAGAGTGCTGGACTGGACAATGAGTTCAGTGGAGCACCCCCACTCCACTCTGCTGCTGCTTTGAAGCAGCAGAAACACTACACGCTGTTTTAGAGTGTGAGGGGTATTTCAGAATTCAGGCTGCAGTTTGGATCCGAAGGGAAATACAGTAGTATTTCAAATTTAATGCCTTTTGCAAGATTAAATGCAGCAGTTCCATTAAAATATGCTTCAAGAAAAGCCAATCCAGAGAGCTATTGTTTCAAAGAGAAGTTGCCCTTCTCCTAGCTTATCCAATTTAATAATACATTCTATATGGTTAATTTGAAATGTCCTTGTTATGTACTGAATAGGATCCAAAATGCAGTAGTTTGATTGTTCCTAGAACAATAGGATCCAGAATGCAGCAGTCTGATTGTTTCACAGGAACCACCAATCCAGCTCCAGGTGGAAGTGAATCCGCAACCTAATTGGCCTACAGGAGTATCCCGGAGTTAGCGAATCACATGGGGCCCATTGTGTAAATAATGTATATAAAGCAGACGTTCTGGGGGAACATTCATTCCTCACTACTATGAGCTGAATAAAGAGCATGAAACCCACACTCGACTCAGAGTATATTTCAGTCCCTCAGTCAGCCAACTAGAGAAATTGGAAACATCATAATGAATTTACATCCAGAGTCAATTGACCTGCATTTTTGCCCTGGATCAAGGCATTTCTTTCAAAATTCTCGTTCATAGTTCGTGATAACATGACAGCTTACTATGGATGCGGCCCAGCTGCCACATGCCGTATAGGCAATCATAGCTTCACTTCAGCAAGTGGTAAATTCGCTCAGATGACCACCCGCTGCTGCAACACTGACCTGTGCAACAATGAAACTCTCACTTGTAAGTGTCTGCATCTTTTTGGAGTATCCTGCATACTTTATTTGCCCGGATATAAGCCTCATTTCCCCCCAAATTCCGATTCTGAAATGTGTGGCTTATATTCAGAATGGAGTGCCAGCGCCATTTTGGGGACCGGGGTGCCTAGCACCAGATGTCCCCCATTAATGGCGACAGTGCCAGGAAACAGGCGCACAGCACACTCGGAGCTGAGCGCCAGCCACGGCTTGGGGTAGCGGGAAACTGAGCCCCAGTGCCGGCCGGCCATTGTTCAATTCAGTAGTGCTGGGAATTTTAAAGGTGCGGCTTATTTGTGGGTGTGGCTTATAGTTGGGCCAATACAGTATTAGAGTTGTGCACTGGATTCAGCCAAGGCCCAATTCAAAGCCGAATTGGGAATATTCAGAGGGATCTAAGCCTCCTTCAGTTGGGGTGGAGACAGCCTCAGATGACTAGAGCCTGGACTGAGCAGCCCAGAGCTTTCTGAAGATGAGCTGTCACACAGTCCAGAAGGAGATGCAGTCATGAGTCAGAAGAAGGAGAAACACTGAAAGTGAGGGATGTCCAGAGTGCCTTCCTTTTTGAAGGAGCTGGTCCTTTACCCCTTTCTGTCCCCCAAAGGAGCAGCATGAAAGATGAAATCCTCCTGCTGCTAAGAGGAAGGGTCTGATTCTGCACTGTGCTGGTGCACTCTTTGCAAGCCTTGTTTGTTTGTTTTAAAATTTGTGTATTATCTTATACCCACAGGCCCCAGGGAGGTTACAACATAAAACCACAATATGGAAAAAACAAAAAGTATAATAAAAACAAAAGCAACCCAATAACCCCCTCTCCCCAATACATTTTAAAAGAGCATTGGATTTCATTCAGCCAAAGGCCTCTTTAAAGAGGAACACTTCCTATCCCAAGGAGGGGGGGGGGGACTCAAAGAACATTCCCAGCTCAAGAGTCTGTTTAGAAGCCTCAGCTTTTGTAGCTGGAATTAGTTGGGGCACCACCCTCTCAGGCCAAATGGAAAAGGCCTGCATGGTAGAAAGCATGTCTTCCAGGTCTTACAGCCAAGAGACAGTTGTTGCAGTATGTAGCATGAAGGAGCAAGGCTTGGATGACTTGAATCCTCAATTGGCAAACTCATGACTTATTCCACCCCTATAGTAAGAGAGCTTAGTATATTGATTTCCTATGGATGCTAAGTGCTCATCCACACTTCTGTTTCCCTCGCAATTTCTTCATGGTTTCATCCAGAGGCTAAATAGCAATGGGGTGCCACATAGATAGCAATGAAACCAATGTAGCACAGAATGCAATTCAAACCCTGCACAGCCAGTAAAGGTGGGTGCCATGATCCAGGTGTTCCAATTTTAATATTGGGGGCAGGTAAGCACCGCCCCACATAATAAATCACAAGATGGAGCACACAAAACCATTTGAATGACAATACACATTAACTCCAGCCCCCTTAAATATTTTATGGGACATCAAAGAGACGTTGGCCCCTCGGAGTTGGCTTGAATGCTATGAACAGGCATAGGCAAACTCGGGCCCCCAAATGTTTTGGGAATACAACTCGCATCATTGCTAGCTAACAGGACCAGTGGTCAGGGATGGTGAAAAATGTAGTCCCAAAACATCTGGAGGGCTGAGTTTGCCTATGCCTGCTATGATGAATGGCATCAACTTCCAGACAGAGAGCAAGAAGAAGAAAGGTCACACACCCCTTTGTCCCACTTTTGGTAAGGGCATCCATCATGGTTACCAACGGGGTATGTCCCATAGCTAGATGTGAACGCAGATCGGAATGGGTCTAGATCAGTCTTCTCATCTAAGAATGCTGCCCCCACCCCAACCCAAAATATCATTGGAAGGGTTACAACTATAGAACATATATGAAACAGATAGAAAGACAGATAAAGCCATCACATATACTGAGAATATGTTTAATTTTGGCAGTTCCAGATCGCAGCACTCTTCGCCCGAATGGTCGCAAGTGCCCAGCCTGCTTCCGTAACGACTTCAGGAATTGTACAAGTAAAACTACCATTAACTGCCTTGGGAATGAGAATCAGTGTGTTCAATTTAAAGGAATTCTCATTAAAGGTAAGATTGCTATTAGGGTAGGAAACAAATCCTGCAAAGTGGTTGGGGAAAACATGCTCAACCCTTTCTTTCTTTCTCTCCATCCCTGTTTTCTGTTGCCAGAAATGTGACACGAAACTTTTCTTCTTTGAATGCCAATATCTCTTTCTTGTTTTAAAATCAAAGTTTCTTTTCCACGTCCATAGATTTGCTATATCAGTCTCTAATACATATGAAAGAGAGAAAGAAGACCCCCTGCCTCTCTCCCACCACCCTTTGTTATCTCCTGTGTGTACATGCTTTTGTACGTTTGACAGAATGCACCAGTGGGTTCTGCTCCTGGAGGGCTTTCCTTGAACACATACCTTGCCAATGGGTAGGTTCCAGAATTAGTAAAGATGAAGGAGGCTGGGAAACAGAACCAGCAGGAGAAAAAGACATTGACTGGGGAAATTGTCACATGAAGGAAGAGCCCATCATACTTCTCTGCTTACACCAATAGAGGGGAACCTCAGGCCTCTGTTACTGCCCCTTGAAATTATCGACAGCCCACATTCCCTTGTTAAGAGGAAGCAAAATAGCAGAAACTGATTAGAACAAATGCTTGCAGTACCCCCCACAACCCCCCACAAAAAAAATCAGAGGCACCTTTGTGGGGGGGGGGCTGCTGGGATGATGGCCCCGGGTTCATTTTTCTGAGGTGCGCTGGTCATACCTCCCTGCCAGCCCCAAGTTGCTTTGATATGCTGCGATCAGCTTCACAAAGCGGCTTGGGGCTGATGAGGGCAAACCACACTACACCATTGTCCAAAGTCTTTTTGCGATCCTATACAGATAGTTTATAGCAGGGGTCAGCAACATTTTTCAGCTGTGGGCCGGTTCACCATCCCTCAGACCATGTGGTGGGCCCGACTACATTTTGGGGGGAAATGAATGAATTCTTATGCCCCACAAATAACCCAGAGATGCATTTTAAATAAAAGCACACATTCTACTCATGTAAAAACATGCTGATTCCCGGACTGTCCGTGGGCCGAATTGAGAAGGCGATTGGACCTCATCTGGCCCATGGGCCTTAGGTTGCCTACCCCTGGTTTATAGAAAACTGAAACCAGTCTGAAAAGAATATGAGAAGCCCTCTGGGACTATCTTGGTTGCATTCAAAGCACTAGTGTCATATATTTAGAAGCCCACACATCTTGGGCACCCTGAGGACTGCCTTCTTCCACATAAATCTGCTAATCTTTTGAGGTCACCTGTGAAGGTTCTGTTTCTGGTGCATCACATCCTGCAATTGACAAGGCGGCAAGTGAAGCTTGGACCTTCTTAGAAGCAGCACCTCAGCCCTCAAATATACTCTCTATGGCGTTCCCACGGTGCCTGCTGAAAAAGTTTCTTTATACTCATACTTTTTATTCTCTCCCTTTCCGCTACCCACTGATTGCTGTTTCCATGATTCCCCTGATATTTAGGACAATTCTCCCTCCAATTCACACTTTCTTACATGCTCTTAGCCCTGTTCCATGATTTTGTATGCTTCGTACACCTCACCTTCCATTGCCTTCCTCCCCCTCCCTTTCTGGTACACTCTGCTTTCCACCCACCCCAATCATTAACGCCCTTACTTCATTGATCAGGTCTTACTTGGTATATAGGAAACTAAGTTTGGTACACTGTTTTCCCTTAACTTTTGTCTCTCTTTCACAAACATGCAGAGATCACACATCCGTCCTGTGCCACGTTCTGTTTATATCCCTGTCTGTTGCAAACATGCAAAAAAGACAGCATACCTGCCAAGTTCTCCGTGAAAAAATGGGACCTCCTGTTTTCTTCCTCGAAATCAAGGCAGTCATTTTGAGTGCCATGTCTCATGCGCTTTCATGTTGCACGCACTCCTGGTGCTCTCACCCTGAAGAAAAGTGCTTTTGCTGGGACTGTGTTTTGGGGCACTGCATAAGATATCACCCTGATAAAAGCACCTTTACAGAGTGAGAGCAAGGCACCTGTAACATGACTCACCAGGGAGCACCTCCTGCAAGACAAGCATCCCACTTTTGGGTCTGAAAAAGTTGGATGGTTTGAGGCAGCCCATCAAAAAGACACATAAGCATACATACAACCCCTCTCCTTCTGTCTCTCTTTTACACAAATGAACACAAACCAAACATGCATATACATATACACACATATACCTCCCTCCGTCTTTTCCTCAAATCTGAATAACAAAAGAAATGACTGCTTCTCATGATCTCACTGCCTCCTCCTTACTCTGCCCCCCAAAACCTTCCTCTTCTGACAATCGGTGAAAGATTTTCCACGGAATGAAGCCAGTATTTAGGGCTGCCATATGGAAGCTGGGCAAACTCTACAGTAGTTGGCAGGCAAGAAACTGCTAAGAAAATGCGGTGGTCCCTAAAATTTCTACTTCCTGCCCACAAAACAACAGGGGGTCTTAAAAAATGTAGACTGTCAGCTGTGATTTCGAATTGATTCCTGAGGTCACCAACATCACATTCCTTCTCCCTCCTCCAAGCCTCTACCTCAGCTGCTTTCTCCACCTCCTCAGTTGCCAGGCTGTCCTTTTTGCTTCAGACAGTTCTCCTTCTCAAATTCCTCTCCCTCACCTCTTAATAGCCACCATGCCATCCATCAGTGCTACATGAACAGTTTATTTCCTTCTTCAGATGAGTTTGTGCAGAATTTTCAGTTGTATACTTTGTAAAAATAAATTTTAAGAATTCTCATTCACCAACACAACCACAGTCTTAATGGCCTGGAAAAGCACTTATATGAACATTTCTTTCTTTCCTTCTTTTTCAGGTTTGACAGCGGTAAAGCAAATGAATTTCAAAGGATGTTCAACAACAGATTTTTGTTCCATCGAGTATCTTTCCCATTCAGTTAGTCCTTATAGATTCATGGCCAGAGAAGAAATATGTTATGACGGTTCAGAAACCTCAAACCAGCCTGAATTTTGAGGATAGGATACAGAATAGCCTCCCTTCTTGTGGTTTCCACAATATATTGCCGTTGGGAGGGGGAAGTTTAAGATCTAGTGCACGTTTCCTCAAACTCGGACCTCCAGGACGTTTTGGCCTACAACTCCCATGATCCCTAGCTAGCAGTGGTCAGAGATGATGGGAATTGTAGTCTCAAAATATCTGGAGGGCCGAGTGTGAAGAAGCCTGATCTAGTGGAGACATCCAGGCCTCAGGACCTCTCTTCTTTTTCTCCCTTTTGAGGGGTTGTGGGCTCTAAGTACAAAACCTAAAGTGTGGCATATAAATCAGTTAAATTTGAAATGTGGTCACTATAGAAAACAAAATAAATGATCATGAAAATGAAATGTTGTTTCTCAAATCAATATCTTTCAAATAAATACAGTATGCCCATATCTAAAGCTTATTTAATGTGTGTGCATTCAGCTTTATGTACCTGGACAATTAAAAATAAATAAAGATAAAAGTAGGTGAAAAGGGAACAGGTGTCTGGGGAAAGAAGTTTGGCAATCCCGCCTGCCATTGCACCCAATGTGTTTTGACAATATATATATATTTTGCTTTAGGTTCAATCCCAAGAACATGACCCCCACCTAAGTTAATGGCTTACTGTAGTTTAGAATGACGAAGTATGATATTTCCTGATAGAAGCAATCCAGACTTGAGTATTTTCTATCATAGAACTGTAGAGTTGGAAGGACCACAAGGGTCATCTGGTCCAACCCCCCTGCAATGCAGGAATCTTTTTGCCCAACGTGGGACTCGAATTTACAACCCTGAGATTTAGTTTCTTGATGTAAAACAGGAAGCAAGGAAACAATTGACAGTATTTGAATAAATGCTTCTATCTTATCAACCTGTAGCAAGAGAAAAAGTTGTCCAGAAAAATAAAATGATCATAGAACAAAAAAAGAAAGAAATGGTAACACAATAGTGTTACAATTTCGTTGAGTGACTCTTGTGGTAAAATTATTGACCCAGCACATTGAGGGAGAACTTGGATTAAGGTATCTATGCAGCTGGATTGAACCCAAATGCAAGAAAATGCATCAAAAACCATTTTAAGGCCAATTCTCATACATGAAACCGAGCTTTTCTCCTAAATGTGGACTTGAAAAAAAATTAAAGGGACATAGTTCCAACTTTGTGTCATTAAGTTGCAGAAGTTCAGGAAATGGTATTTCAGGAAACACTAAACATGACCTCTTACTGATGCCTTCTCTACCATGGGTGGGTATCTGGTATACACCAAATGAACATTGAACCTATAAAGAGCTGGTTTGGTTTCCAGGAACAGTCTGTGCATTAAAGCACCATGTCCAAGCACTCTTTTTCTTGATGCAGAGCGTTCTCCAAGAAAACATGCTTAATAATAATAATAATAATCCTTCCAGTAGCACCTGCCCATATAATACCTTGCCCATCTGGCTGATTTGGAGCAAACAGCAATCCAGGGAGAACCCAAATTGACATTTGCTCCAATTGAACACTGAAGAGTGGCTTTTCATGGGCGAAGAAAAAGGAATACTCAGTCAAGGATACACACACACACACACACTCTCACACACACACAGTTGTGGACGTCTCTGGGGTTGCACCGCTCATCTCGCTTTACTGGCCGAGGGAGCCGGCATTTGTCCACAGACAGTTTTTCCGGGTCATGTGGTCAGCATGACTAAGCTGCTTCTGGCGAAACCAGAGCAGCGCACAGAAATGCAATTTCTCTTCCTGCCAGAGCAGTAGCTTTTTTCCTACTTGCACTTTTTGGTGTGTTTTCAAACTGCTAGGTTGGGAGGAGCTGGGACCGAGCAACGGGAGCTCACCCGGTCATGGGGATTCAAACCACCGACCTTCCGATCAGCAAGACCTAGTCTCAGTGGTTTAGACCACAGCGCCACCTGCGTCAACCTAATATAGTATTTATAAAAATGAATTCAAAATATTGCTAAATATTTGGCGGTTCGAATCCTGCCGAATATTTCGCAATAGTGCAAGTAGACTGAGTTTGCCTCAGTCACCTTCACAACACATCTATCTGGTTTACATTACGACAGTGTATACCATTTAGAATCCTTTAGAGTCTTGATTTTCCTCCTCCCTTTTCCCCATGTTGGTGAACACTGCAGACTTTGGCCCTGGTGTGTTTTCACCCCTTGTCATCCATGCAGTGCTCCACAACATTTAGGTACCCCCATTAAAGCTCTTGGGACGATGTTACTTCCCCAGGTCATCCCTGAGGCTTTCTGTTATGGGGAGCTATGGAGGCTGGCTTTGTTGCACTAGAACGGGGTGGACAACTGTCCATAAGAGGTCCAGTTGCAGCAGACCTATCTTAAACTTTCAATAACTGATAATAAGACTAAACCTTAACACTAAACATACTATATACAGAACACCACACAGTTGGAAAGAGAGATAGAAAAGACTGAAAGCGAAGCTCCTTTTTGGAGTTTAATTTAGGTTCCAGACAAACATTGCTCTGTAAAGTCCTTTGAAATTGATTACCTTTCAGCAACAGATAAGAAGTGAGGTGACAAAAATATATGTGATATCACATATAGTAGGTTTTAATCAGCGTAAATTTTGTATTCATGTTGGTTGAAAATATACTAAAACTTTTCACATTTTAAATACAGCTAATTTAGCAAGTGTTCTATTTTCAACAGGAAAGCCTGTGAAAGTGGCTCACTGAAGCCAAAGTTTGCTGGGTTTTAAAAAAGGAAAGAAATAAAAAATGAATCCTTTTAAGCAAGTCTCAGATATTTTCCCACTGATTTTTTGCTTACATTACTGGATACATAAATACATATATACACATACATACATACATACATAGTTTTATTTGTATGCATCTTTCTACAGTTCAAACAATGCTCAAGGTGTTGTAAACATGAAGAAATAGATAACAACATAACAAAAGTAGACATAAACAATACCAGCCTGCTATGGTGACAAAGATAAGAATGGTGATGAGATTATTGTCTGCTTTGGGAAGGAGAATCAGTGTGTTCATTTTGAAGGAGCTGTTTTGAAAGGTAAGATGGCCAGGAAACAAAGCCTGAAAATTGGCGGGGGGGGGGGATATGCTCACCTCTTTCTTTCTTTCTTTCTTTCTTTCTTTCTTTCTTTCATGTTGCCAAAAATGTAAGAAGGAACATTTCTTATTTGTATGCTAATATCTATTTCCCATTAAAAAAAATCTGATTTTCTTTACATGTTCATACACTTGGTATATCACTCTATAATAGGTATATAAAACCCTCCAGGTCCCCCTATTTTCCAGGTATTTCCCTGATTTAGAGAAGCCATCCTGATTTCTGATATGATCCTGGAATGTCCTTACGATGTCCATAATTTCATTGGATGGCATCGGATGACAAGTGATGGCATGTCTGCCTCTAACTAAAACCTCTCCAACAAATTGGCAATATCCAAAAGTACCGTAATATGGACAATTGCCCTGCTATTCTACACCACCTATGTATTACCTTGATGTCCAAGGAACTATGGAAAGTTTCTGAGACATTGATGGATAGAGCAATATATTGATGCTGATGCAGTGCCCCTATGTTTCCTCTAACTTGCTATGGGGTCTAACTTGGTTCAAAGAAGCATATACCATTTTTCTGATCTTAAAGGCCATAGAACAAAGGACCCAAGATACTTCAGAGGTGGCTACCTGGATAGTAAAGCTGGACATAGCTGAAGGATATTGAATGGTGCCAGGGACACAGCGATATGCACTGAATAATGAAAAATGGAGCCAGAGTCATTAGAGTGAGCTATTATAATTGCCTTCTGGAACATTATTTCTCTTTGTTCCAATTGAACCAAACTTGTTATTTGCACGTGCTTGAAATCCCATATACAGTGCCAACCGCGTTCATATGCTCCACGTCTCTCTAAGATCTGTGCACACTGGGAATCTCTCCAAATAAAGCATCCAGGCAGAATATCTTATTGTGATATGAAAGAGAGGTAGAATATCACCACATGTTTTACAAAATGCTGTAGTCCAGAGCTCCCAAGGAGAACTATTTCAGCGTCAAATTGGAACCACTATTCCAGTAAATATTCTTAAATGTTGTCAAACCAAT
This sequence comes from Darevskia nairensis, assembly GCA_034642065.1. Classification (NCBI taxonomy): domain Eukaryota; kingdom Metazoa; phylum Chordata; class Lepidosauria; order Squamata; family Lacertidae; genus Darevskia; species Darevskia nairensis. The sequence continues at coordinate 671,505 of JAWWNI010000184.1, forward strand.
TGTTACCAGCATTTTACCATCACCTGCTCCTTCTAAAAGTAGTTTGGGACTGACTAAAACATTGCCTACCTATCTGTTCCCTATGTGTTTAAACTCTTCTTGAGACACTGATGTCAATTTGGCATGGCTGTTTCCAAGATGAAGAAGCCAGATTTTCTTCATGTTTGGTTACCATCAGATGCCATTTTGAATAAAAATGCCATGGCAAACTTTTCCAAATTGCACTGATTACACATTCTACCCTTCATACAGCAATGGGAGAAGCAAACTGCATCACTGACTGATACAACTTGTTCCTCCTTTGGCTTCTTTAAACTGTTCCGCTAAGGCACCGACAGCCACACGTTCCGCAGCGGAGCAGTTTTAAAATGCCCCCACACTGCCCCTGGCTCACGAGAGCTAGAGGCTGGGTGCAGGCTCAGTTAAACTGTTCCTGTCCGGGGGGGCACACACACACCTGTGCAAACCCCAATTTCTCATCCATGAGCCAGAAAGGCATTGGGGCTTGCTTTACAGGAAGCCTTATCCTTTTTACGACACGATTCTGGCTTAAACTTGGAACTACAAGAAGAAGCCGGGGAGTGCAGTGAAAAGATATCTACAAATTCCCCATTTAGGATGCGGTTGCAAAGATTATTTTTAAGATGGATGCCAGGTGGCTGATCCATCCACTTGAAATTAGACGCTCGCACCCTCCCTTTTGCATCCTCCCCATCTTCCCCACACGGCTCCCTGGCCCCAAGGCGCGGCTATGGCACCAGGTGCGTTGTTCCCAAATCCAACTAGGAAGGCCAGGGGCCTTGTGGGTAGTAACCCAGTAGCCCTTACAGCGTTCTTCCGACTCACCACAGGAGGAATCGCACGTACAGTACCTGAAAGATCTGAAGAATCCGAAGTGTCCCTCTGGCACTTACTCCCATGCTTCCTTGATCTGCACAACCTCTTCTTCCTACGTCATGGTCTGTGTGAATCAGGGCTGGAGGAGCTGTCAGGTGAACTCAAAACAGGTGACCTATGCCTGCACCTACCCTCGCGAGAGTGTCAACAGGTGAACTTAGACTTATCTAAATGCTCCTTAGCGCGAGTCAGGGAATCATCGCTCTCAGCAGCGAGCTCCTCTGGGGAAACACGCTTTAACTTCTTAGTGTAGGCCCTTTAAATCCTGGCATCAGAAGTGGAGGGGCCTTCAAAATGATCATCCCTCACCTTTTTCCTGATTATGGTGGGACCTTCTTGCTGGAAGACAAGGCCCTTTTAAAAATTCTATTGGCTGCTTTTACAGCGTTGCTCGGGGTGCCCTTCACCATGGCTTTGGGGGTGCCCTCCACTATGACTACATGTGTGAGAGGGGTGGGGTAACTTTCCTTTTCTTCAATGACTGCGGCTTGTGACATGATGTACCTTGAAGTGAGCAAAACAGTACTGGCACCACTAAAGACCTGAGTAAGATGGGCAGGTGGGTGGTTTTTTGTTTTTATGCTACTATATTGGCTGTTTTCTACAAGGTTTTTTATTTTTTGTTTTTTGTTTTTGAATCAGAAGATTGGGGGGGGGGTTATGACGACAGAACCAGCTAACCTAACTGCGCACACATGCTAAAACTGTGGGGGAAAGGGAAAAACGAGTTAACTCACATCCATATGCAATGAGAACCTGTGGAGTGGACACTCTTAGGCTCAAATGCATGCCATACATGAGCCAGGGAGGAGGGAATCATCATACGTGCGGCCTACCCAACCCCCCAACTCCCAGAGCAGCCAAAAATAAACAGCCGTCATGTGGCCTATGGTTGAGGGCTATGGCAACAAATTTAGATAAATTAAAGCAAATTAAACCATGCGGCTTACAGCTGGGGTGAATGCTGGCCCCTTATGGCCGGTGGAACACCCCCCTTCATGAGGAACTCCGCGACTGCCTACTATTGGGACGCCTGCCATCCTCTCGGGCTGGAAGAGTCCCCCCACACACACATGGCTGCAGAGGGGCCATGGCCACCCAAAAGCAGAGCACTCCACCACCAAAAGGCTGCAATATGCCACGGCAGCAGAGTGGTCTTGCACCCCTTCCCCCTCGCTGCCTCCAAACCACAAGGCTGCGCTTAGTACCGGGGCAACTGCCACATTCTTGGGTCTGGGAGGGAGCCCCACGGTGAGCCAAAGCAGTGGAGGGGCCTTGCGCCTCCTCCTCCAAGCCACCGCTGAAGAACTGCAAGGCTGCGACACAGCCTACTACCGGGGCGCCCGCCACCCTCTCGGGTCTGGCGGGGCGCCCCTATGGTGAGCCACGGCAGTGGAGGGGCTTGTGCCTCCTCCCCCATGCCACCGCCAAACTGCAAGGCTGCAATGCGGCCTACTGCGGGGACCCTTGAGAAGCGACGGCCGCAGAGGTGCCCCACTAGTGCCGCCACAAAAACAATAGGGCCACCCTTAGGCGTATTGCCGGGCACCTGCCACCCTCTCAGGCCAAGTGGGACACCCCACGGGGAACAGCAGCAGGGCCTTGAGCCCCCCACCCCAGCGCCACCGCAAAAATAAAAAGGCCTATTCTGAAGAGAGGCCGCAAAATGTGGCCGAGGCAGTCGCCCGCCGCCCACCCGGGTCGGCAAAGTGCCCAATGGTGGCTGGGGTGGGGTGCCCCATATGTCACCAAATAAAAGAAAATGCGGCCTTGCCAGGTGGTGGGGCCATGCCCCCCGTCCAACAAAGAGATACAAAAAAGGCCGGTACTTACCTGAATCCAGCCGCCTGAATACGCTCCTAGATCCTGATCCTGGAAGAAGAAAGACCAAAAGAGGCCTAGCTGAAAGGCTCAGTCTCTTTCCTTTCGCCCTTGACACCACCCCAGGTAAGCACCGCTCGGTGCCGCAAACCCCGCCCAACTGTGTGGAAGGGAAGGCTGAAATTTATGCTTAGCTGAGGGGCTGGTACACAAGCTGGAGGGACATTGGGGCTTGTTCAGCTGGGACAGTATCACCCCAGCTCATTGCAGGGCTGTGGCCAATGCCGCTAGGTGTTTCAAATTGTGCTGTTTCTCCAGATCATGATGTGTGGCTGGTGGTACTTCGCAATGTTGAGAAGCTGATATCATCCAGCCCTATTCATCTTCAGAAGAATTCAAGAGATGGGAAACCTTTCAAATGGTCATCCCATAACTGTGTATTAAAAGTTGTGTTGAAGGTGGAATGGGATAGTTTAATATTTTGGTTTAGGCTTTTTTCTTTTTTCCTATTTTACAAACAATGGTACAATATTTGAATAAGCATTGGCAGTCACACTCTAGCTGGAAAATGGTGTCTTGTTTTCCACAGCTCCGCCAATAGTCCTGAGAAGATTGTTATTTCATATGAGGAGTATGCATGGGTGTGCAATGCCATCGAAGTAGGATTTTCTTAGAATGCTCTCTCCTATAAAATGAGATTGCTCTGTATGGTTTCTATGACCATAGTGCATACCATTTAAAATCCTTTATATGTATATGAAGGTCCTTCTTACATGTACTTTGAAGGCCTAATCATGGACCACAAGAAATAACTCCTAATTCCGCAGTAGGTCTCCTCTCATTTGAACTTATTCTAATAAAGTACTTCAAATAGACATGTCCTATTCCAACCCTAAAAATCAGACACTGAATCTTGCAATGCTGAATTTTAAAATCAGAATATAGTACGATGGGAATGATGAGAACAAGTTTTGATGTGTACCCCTTCCTCCGGCCCATCAAACCAGTTCTGCCCAGGTGCTGGCCTGAGGCTCCTTTTAGTTGGAAATTGTTTCTGGGAAAACATAATACATCTACAGAAAGTAATTTCATTGCAAGTCATTAACAAACTTTGTAATCTGGGACCACACGCTCTAGAACAAATAGTCACTACTTCCCACATCCCAAGAAACCAGGTTTCCCAAGTGTTGCCCTCAGGGCCCTTTCCTTCTCCTTTAAATTCCTCTGAATGTACTCTTTTCTGTATCAGTTGCCTTTGGTGGTCCAGCTCTTCCCGGCTCTTGCTTATTCCAGCGCTATGAAGGCACTCCTGGGCACATTCCTCTTCTTGGTCATCCTTTCCCCAGGTGAGTTGAAATGAGACCACTAGCACTCTTCTTATCATCCCAGAGGAGGTTCAGGATCAGAGCTTTCCTTCTCCTGGATCAGCTAGTCAAATATTTTGCTCTTTTTTCCACCACACAGCTCACCAATACATATATTTCACTGGAAGAATTGGAAGGGTGCAGAATTTATAACAGACATCGCTAAAATCATGCATGGAATGTGCAGAGTTGGTAATAAAAGGCATTTCTCTCCAGCACTAAAACTTATGTACAGTATATAATGATATGGACATCAGGAGAGTTCTACTTAAGATTTGAAAAATGAAAAACTGAGAGAAACTGACAGGTACAGATTCACCTATAAATAGTCCAGGATCTTGTCCCCACACTGGGCAACTAGCTGACTATGGGAAACACATAAGGAACACGAAAGTAGAACAGCAGTTTCCACTCCTGCTATTTGGAATCACACTACTTTCAATTATGAATGTAGAATATAGCCATCAAAGTAGTAATTGCTATCCTTATTCCCCTTTTAGTTTGTGTGATCTGCTCTTAAAACCATAACCTTGCATGGCCATCACTACCTCTTATCAAAGAAAATCCCATAGTTAAACTGCTCTGTGTGAATAAGCAATTTTCTTTGTCCTGAATTTTCCAAGATTCAAATTCATTGGATTTTCAGGAGTTGTATTGTTATGAAAGAAGCATCAAAATGATTCGCTTTCAACTTTCTCCATATAATCCATAGTTGTGTAAGGAGAGGAGATTTTACTTTTGAGATCCAGTGGGAGGGAAAGTGGGTGGTGGGCAGAAGAGGATTCAGAACTCCACCGCACTTGGAAATCCCAATTAATTAAGCATATTTAACATCCTTTTGCATTTTAAAAAATGTTTCATTATAAGTTTCAATATACAACCCCATTTCCTCTGAGCATTATTTAAGAAAACCACAAACACTAAAAGGAAACAAAGAAAGAAACCACTTTTCACTAAAAACTTTTCAGTAACAGTTTCTTTTAAAAAAATTATTCATTTTATAAGAAGAATACACACACACTAAAAAAACACGAAGAAACAACACAAAAATTTCTTATACAGTTAATATTTTAACCTTAACATCTTAGGGTGGCTTCCCCTGGTCTCCTACTGCTGGATTTCGTTGTCAAACTTCCTTGACAGTTTCTCAACTTTATTTACCCTCTATCATCTTTATTACATCTTAATCTCCTATACAGTCTACTTAACCAACCAATTTTTAAACTTTATTCATAATATCATTCAACCTTAAACACTTCTCTACACTATCTTTTCCAATGACTAAATTCTCATCAAACATTTCATTTTTATCTTAATATCAAATCAAATCAAAATCTATTTTTCATTCCTCAAATCTTAAATCATTTCCCTAATATATATCTACAATAAACACAAATTCTAATTATCATATGTATAATTTGATACTGAAAAACCTCCGCTCCCTTCCCTAAGGTATATCCAACTTTGAAAAACAAAAAGCAATGTTTTTTCAAGTCACTCTGAATTCCTTCCAATCTTCATGCACCGTCTCCTCTCCCTGGTCACCTAGTCTCGCTGTCAGCTCAGCAAGTCTTTTAGGATCCTTCTTTCCTTTAACCATCATCCTGAAACAATCGACCAAATCTTGATTCAAATCTTTATTCAGCCAATCCTTCCTCTTCTTAATTTCAGCTTCAACTTCAACTCTCATTTTCCAATAATCCTCATTCAGACTTTTTTGTGAAAAAACCAATGTGTTTCAATGTTGGGTCTCGTGATTTCTCTGCTTCCAGTAGTCTTATATCTTCCCATTGTTTAATACTTTTGTCATCCCTCGTGACCACCACTTTGTTATCAGAAACCTGTTGTTTCAATAATTCTGGTTCTGTTTTAATAATTTCCAGTTTTTTGTTTATTTCATTCAGTCCAAATCCACAAGCCTTAACTTGCTGTTTAATTTCTCCATTAAGTTTTAACACTTCTTTTAATTTGCCTTTCCCCATGCCTAATAGGCAACTTCAAAGAACCCAACTGTTGCCTTTGTTATGTGAATGTTACAAAGTAAAGGATGTTACCAAGCCCGTACTTGTTGAAACAATATGACCTTTTTACTCCAGACCACAGAAACAATAGTATTTATATCCAGTCTCTTTGTTACAATATAATGGTGTCTCGCAGTTGCCGATCAGCGGCTCCATTTCCAAGAATGGGACGGATTTCAAAGACACAATCTAAAGCTTTACAGGGTCATATATTAATTAAGATCCCCTCTCCCTTACCCTGCTTAAGGGGGGGGGGAGGTTTCAACAGTACCTTTGGGAAGTTAAAAAGCACTTTCAGGCTTTGGTTTCGGTTCAGAGATATCTGCCTTCCTCTTTATCCAGTGTAAGGGATCGGCTTCCGTTTTTAAATCCCTTCCATATTTCAAATCATTCCCAATCAAAGTCCCAATCTTGATTACTCACGGTTTCTTGAAATTTAATTTTTATTCGGAAAATTGGCCGGAAATATCCAGAGAACCTGAAACTTTGCGCAGTGAAGGAGGCATTGAATCCAATGGGCTCCCATCTTCCACCCCTCTCGCTCACGGTTTGCTCTACAGAGCTTTGCCAGGGAGAGGAAGAGTTGCAAAGGGCAGCTGCTGGATCTCCAGGTCCCCAAAACGTTCGATTTCAGTTTTTTCCAGGGGTCCATGGTGCTTTCACGGTTTCCCCTCGCCTTCAAAGTGCTGGAATTCCTCAGCCGAGGTAATTCCTTTCCTCAGCGATGGCCGACCAACAGTTTCAAAGCCGAGAACCAGGACTATACTTTTTCTAATGCAGGAATTTTGTTTACTTTGTTCTAAACCAAAATCTTTCATTTTCTTTCATTTATTTGTCCCTCACAAATAATATTTGTCCCGCACCAGTGGGTTCATTTATTTGTCCCTCCTTTCTTTTCCCACTGTGTTGTGAGCACTGCAGACTGGGCACTCTGGTGTGCTTTCTACTGTAAAAGGAAAATTCCTGGGCTTACTTGGATTGCCAAACCAAAACAGCAGCCAAGAAAATTAGGATCAAAACAGCAGGCAGAAGGCTTGATTTTTTATTGTAAAAGATTGTTGCAATAGCACTTCCACCTGCAGAAGCAGGAAGAAGCCCAGAACAAAAGAGGGTTCAAACTTTTATCAGTTTCCAAAAGTATCAGTAACACCCCTGCATTGGGGACTATGGCTGCTCCCACTCAAGTCCTAAGCATCCTCCTTGGTAGCAATTTCCTTGCTGAACAGAACAAAATTGGAAATTGTACAGTGTCCTGTGTTATGTGGAGTTTTAAAGAGACATGTGTGAACAATGGAGGAGATGCGGACTGGAGGGGCAATCCCCCAATCATTAAAAAAATTTCTGTAACACTTCCCTTGCAGTGCTCCACAACCTTCATATGTCTTCTTTAAAGCCCTTAAGATGATGTTACTTCCCTATGTCTGTTCTTTTGAAAGATATCAGGTAGCGGTTCTTTCGAAAGATATCAGGACAAGGAAACGACACAGGTGGAAGGTGAACCACAGAACCTTTATTACAAACATCAAACAGCCAAACATACATACCCGATGCCCAAGGAAGGAAGGAGGGAAGGGAAGGGAAGGGAAGGGAAGGAACTACTTTGCAACAATCTTTCTCTCCTGTCTACAGCAGTACCTCTGAAATGTATTTCTGCGAAAGATATTACTAAAGTCTCAGACCAAAAAGTTTCAACATGTAGACCTGGGGTGAATGTCTGTATTTCCAGTGTTTTCCGTACAAATACAGGTGAGTCTAACTTGTCTTTTAATCATTACACTTTTGGTGAACGTAAGCAGATGTGAGGAAGGTGTTGCATAAAAGCTGTACTTGAAATAGAAATCATATCAGCTTCTGCCAGAATAGCCCATAATTAAGGATAATGGGATATGTTGTCCAACCACTGGAGGAACACAATTTCCCCATCTCTGCATTGAGGAAGGGCTTACATTTGTTAAATGGGAAATCTGGAAAAAATAAAAAACCACACACAAGAAAAAACCCAAATCAACCAATCAGTGTGATCACCCCCATTCATTTCAAATTCGATGTATTTTACAAGTTTAAATGCAGCAGTTCCATTAGAATATGCTTCAAGTAAAGCCAATCCACAGAGCTATAGTTTCAAACAGTAGTGGCCCTTCTCCTAGCTTATCCAATTTAATAATACATTCTATATGGTTAATTTGAAATGTCCCTCAGTCAGCCAACTAGAGAAACTGGAAACATCATAATGAATTTACATCCAGAGTCAATTGACCTGCATTTTTGACCCGGAACTAGGCATTTCTTTCAAAATTCTCTTTCATAGATGGTGATAAAGTGGCAGTTAAATATGGATGTGGCATAAGTGGCACGTGCCTTTCAGGCAATTATAGCTTCACTTCAGAGAATGGTAAATTCTCTCAGATGATCTCCCGCTGCTGCTACACTGACCTGTGCAACAATGAAACTCTCACTCGTAAGTGTCTGCATCTTTTTAGAATATCCTACATACCTTTTTGGCCCGAATAAAAGCCCCACTTTCCCCCCAAATTACAACTCTGAAATGTTAAAGTGTGGCTTATATTCACAACCGAGCGCCAGTGCCGCCTTGGGGACCAGGGCGTCTAGTGCCAGATGGCCCCCATTAATGGTGGTAGTAACAGGAGACAGGTGCACAACACACTCGGAGCCGAGCGCCAGTCGTGGCTTGGGGAGTGGGACACTGAGCGCCAGTGCCGGCCACCCCCCATTCAGGTCAGTAGTGCTGGGAATTGTAAATTTTATTAGGGGTGTGGCTTATCACACAGGCCAGAAGGAGATGCAGTCATGAGTCAGAAGAAGGAGAAACACTGAAAGTGAGGGATGTCCACAGTGCCTTCCTTTTTGAAGGAGCTGGTCCTTTACCCCTTTCTGCTCCCCAAAGGAGCACCATGCAAGATGAGATCCTCCTGCTGCTAGGAGGAAGGATCTGATTCTGCACTGTGCTGGTGCACTCATTGCAAGCCATATTTATTTATTTATTTATTTATTTATTTATTTATTTATTTATTTATTTATTTATTTATTTATTTAGTGTATTAACTTATACCCACAGGTCCCAAGGTGGTTACAACATAAAACCACCATATGAAAACATAAAATGTATAATAAAAACAAAATCAATTCAATAACCCCCTCTCCCCAATACATTTTAAAAGAACATTGGATTTCAGTCAGCCAAAGGCCTTGTTAAAGAGGAACATTTTTGTCAGGCGCACATCATATCCCAAAGCGGAAAAACCCCAAACAACATCCCCAGCTCAAGATTCTGTTTAACAGCCTCAGCTTTTGTAGCTGGAATTAGTTGGGGCACCACCCTCTCAGGCAAAATGGAAAAGGCCTGCATGGTAGAAAGCATTTCTTCCAGGTCTTACAACCAAGAGACAGTTGTTGTAGCATGTAGTGTGAAGGAGCAAGGCTTGGAAGACTTGAACCCTCAATTGGCAAACTCACGACTTAGTTCTCCCCTATAGTAAGAGAGCTTAGTACCAGTATATTGGTTTCCTATAGATGCTAAGTGCTCATCAACACTTCTGTTTCCCTCACAATTTCTTCATGGTTTCATCCAGAGGCTAAATAGCATTGGGGTGCCACAAAGATAGCAATGAAACCAATGTAGCACAGAACGCAATTCAAACCCTGCAGAGCCAGTAAAGGTGGGTGCCATGTTCCACGTGTTCAATGAATCACAAGATGGAGTACACAGACACCATTTGAATGGCAATACACATTAACTCCAGCCTCCTTAAATATTTTATGGGAGGTCAAAGAGACGTTGGCCCCTCGGAGTTGGCTTCAATGCTATGAACAGGCAAACTCGCCCCACCCCAGATGTTTTGGGACTACAACTCACATCATTCCTAGCTAACAGGACCAGTGGTCAGGGATGGTGGGAATTGTAGTCCCAAAACATCTGGAGGGCCATTTCCCCATGCCTGCAATGATGAATGGCATCAACTTCCAGACAGAGAGCAAGAAGTAGAAAGGTCACACACCCCTTTGTCCCACTTTTGGTAAAGGGCATCCATCATGGTGACCAATGGTGTATGTCCCATAGCCAAATGTGAACCCAGATCGGAATGGATCTAGATCAGTCTTCTCATCTAAGAATGCTTGCAGCTGCCCCCACCCCCAAAAAACCCCCAAAATATCATTGGAAGGGTTACAACTATGGAACATATATGAAACAGATATAAAGACAGATAAAACCATCACATATACTGACAGTATGTTTGATTTCGGCAGTTCCAGATCGCAGCACTCTTCCCCTGAATGGTCTGAAGTGCCCAGCCTGCTTCCATTACCTCTTAAGGAATTGTACAAGTAACACTACCATTGACTGCCTTGGGAATGAGAATCAGTGTGTTCATTTTAAAGGAAATCTCGTTAAAGGTAAGATTGCTATTAGGCCAGCCAGCCCCTCCCTGCCCCAGATTGCTATTAGGGTAGGAAACAAATCCTGCAAAGTGGGGGGGGGGATGCTCAACCCTTTATTTCTTTCTCTCCATCCCTCTTTTCTGTTGCCAGAAAAATGTGACACAAAACTTTTCTTCTTTGAATGCCAATATCTCTTTTTTGTTTTAAAATCAAAGTTTCTTTTCCACGTCCATAGATTTGCTATATCAGTCTCTAATACATGTGAAAGAGAGATGTACATGTACGTTTGACAGAATGCACCAGTAATAGCTGTCAGGTTTTACCTTTTCTCACGAGGAAGCCTATTCGACATAATGGAATTTCCCTTAAAATAAGGGAGAACTTGGGTTCTACTCCTGGAGAGCTATCCTTGAACACATACCTGGCCAATGGGTAGGTTCCAGAATTAGTAAAGATAAAGGAGGTTGGAAGATAGAACCAACCGGAGAAAAAGACATTGACTGGAAATTGTCACATGAAGGAAGAGCCCATCATCTTCTCTTACCTACTTCTTTGCTTACACCAGTAGAAGGGAACCTTAGGCCTCTATTACTGCCTCTTGAAATTATCAACAGACCACATTCCCTTCTTAAGAGGAAGCCAAATAGCAGACACTGATTAGAACAAAGTACTCTCCACAAAAAATTCAGAAGCACCTTTGCGGGGGGGGGGGCGCCGCCGGGATGATGGCCCCGGGCTCATTTTTCTGGGGTGCGCTGCTCACACTGCCCTGACAGACTTGCAACACTTTATGAAACTAAGTGAATAATTCAGATTCGATTACAACATCACAAAGCAGCTCAGGGCTAACAAGATGGCATGAGAAGGATGCACCTGGGTCCGAAAAAGTGGGATGGTATGAGACAGCCCATCAAAAAGACACATAAGCATACACACAACCCCTCTCTTTCTGCTGTCTCTCTTTTACACAAACACACACAAACCAAACATGCATATACATATAGACACATATACCTCCCTCCTTCTTTTTCTCAAATCTGGATAACAAAAGAAATGACTAAGGTACTTCTCATGATCTCCCTCCCTCCTTCTTACCCTGCCCCCCAAATCCTTCCTCTTCTGACAAACAGTGAAAGCTTTTCCACAGAATGAAACCAGTAGTTAGGGCTGCCATATGGAAGCTGGACAAATATCCCAGCAATGGGGGTTAAATTGTGCCGAAAATTTCAAAAAAAAGCTCCAGAACGCAAAGAATCTTGTGGCTCTCACTAAACAATTCTGGGGTTTGTTCCTTAAAAACCTCAATAATTTTGGGGTCTTCCTAAAAATAGCTCAAAAATTTCGGGTTGCCCTGGTTTTTACTTTTGAGATATGGCAGCTCTACAGTAGTTGGCGGACAACAAACTGCTAAGCAAGTTGTCCCTAAAATTTCTACTTCCTGCCCCACAAAACAACAACAACAGGGAGTCTTAGAAAATGTACACTGTCAGTTGTGATTTAGAATGGATTCATGAGGCCGCCAACATCATATTCCTTCTCCCTCTACCTCAGCTGCTTTCGCCACTTCCTCAGTTGTCAGGCCGTCCTTCTTGCTTCAGACTCTTCTCCTTCTCAAATTCCTCTCCCCCGCCTCCTAATTGCCACCATGCCATCCATCAGTGGCTACATGAACAGTTTATTTCCTACTTCATATGAGTTAGTGCAGATTTTTCAGTTGTGTACTTTATAAAAATTTTTTTAAAGAATTCTCATTCACCAACACAACCACAGTCTTAATGGCCTGGAAAAGCACTTATATGAACATTTCTTCCTTTCTTTCTTTTTCAGGCCTCCAAGTCGTAAGGAAAATGAATTTCAAAGGATGTGCAACAAAAGCTTTTTGTTCCATCAAGAAAAAATTACCATTAGTTAATACTTATAAAGTCATGGCCACTGAAGAGACGTGTTATGATGCCTCAGAAACCTCAAACCAGCCTGAATTTTGAGGATAGGATACAGAATAGCCTCCCTTATTGTGGTTTCCACAATATATTGCCGTTGGGAGGGGGAGTTTACAATCTAGTGCACGTTTCCTCAAACTCAGCCTTCCAGGTGTTTTTGGCCTACAACTCCCATGATCCCTAGTTATCACAACCAGTGGTCAGGGATGATGGGAATTGTAGTCTCAAAGGAGGGCCGAGTTTGAGGAAGCCTGTTCTAGTGGAGACATCCAGGCCTCAGGACCTCTCTTCTTTTTCTCCCTTTTGAGGGGTTGTGGGTTCTAAGTACAAAAAGCTAAAGTGTAACATATAAATCAGTTAAAATTCCAATGTGACCACTATAGAAAACAAAATAAATGATCATGACAAATGAAATGTTCTTTCTCAAATCTGTATCTTTCAATTAAATACAGCATGCCCATAACTTAAGCCTATATAACTTGTGTTCATTCAGCTTTATGTACCTGGCCAATTAAAAATAAAGATAAAAGTAGGTGGAAAGGGAACAGGTGTCTGGGGGAAGAACTTTGGCAATCCCTCCTGCCATTGCACCAAATGTGTTTTCACTCATATATCTATCTATCTATCTATCTATCTATCTATCTATCTATCTATCTATCTATTTATCTATCTATCTAGCTTTGGGTTCAATCCCAAGAACATGACCCACACCTAAATTAATGGCTTGCTGTAGTTTGAATGACGAAGTATGATATTTCCTGATTGAAGCAATGCAGACTTGAGTATTTTCTATCATAGAACTGTAGAGTTGGAAAGACCACAAGGGTCATCTAGTCCAACCCCCCTGCAATGCAGGAATCTTTTTGCCCAAAAGTGGGACTCGAATTTACAACCCTGAGATTGAGTTTCTTACTGTAAAACAGGAAGCAAGGAAACAATTGACAGTATTTGAATAAATGCTTCTATCTTATCAACCTGTAGCAAGAGAAAAAGTTGTCCAGAAAAATAAAATGATCATAGAACAAAAAAAGAAAGAAAGGGTAAAACAATAGTGTTACAATTTGGTTGAGTGACTCTTGTGGCTAAAATTATTGACCCAGCACATTGAGGGAGAACTTGGATTAAAGTATCTACGCAGCTGGTTTGAACCCTTCTCTACCATGGGTGGGTATCTGGAATGCACCAAATGAACATTGAACCTATAAAGAGCTGGTTTGGTTTCCAGAAACAGTCTGTGCATTAAAGCACCATGTCCAAGCACTCTTTTTCTTGATGCAGAGCGTTCTCCAAGAAAACCTGCTTTAATAATAATAATAATAATAATAATAATAATAATAATACCCTGCCCATCGGGCTTAATCGGAGCAAACAGCAATCCAGGGAGAACCCAAATTGACATTTGCTCCAAGTGAACACTGAAGAGTGGCTTTTCATGGGGGAAGAAAAAGGAGTGCTCAAACAAGAATACACACACACACACACATTACAAGCGCACAGAGAAAGGAAAGACAAAAAAGAAGAAGCAAGAAATAGTACCCTTGTAGAAAACATTAAAAAAGGGAAGAAAATGTTATTGTGTACATTATAAAAGGGGTGGGGCAATTGTTATCGTAGTTAACCAGACCTTAACCTAGTATAAAGGTAAAGGACCTCTGACAGTTAAGTCCAGTCGCGGAGAACTCTGGGGTTGCGGGTCTCATCTCACTTTACTGGCCAAGGGAGTAGACGTTTGTCTGCAGGCAATTTCTCTGGGTCATGATGAAGCCGCTTCTGGCAAAACCAGAGCACAGCACAGAAACGCCATTTACCTTCCCACCAGAGTGGTAGCTATTTATCTACTTGCACTTTTTGGCGTGCTTTCAAACTGCTAGGTTGGCAGGAGCTGGGACTGAGCAACGGGAGCTCACCCAGTTGCGGGGATTCGAACCACCGACCTTCCGATCGGCAAATCCGAGGCTCAGTGGTTTACACCACAGCGCCACCCGCATCAACCTAATATAGTATCTATAAAAATCACTTCAAAATATTGATAAATTTGTTCATGCCAAGTCTACATTAGTATACAACTTGTTCAAGTCTAGCAAATTCGTACATATCTTCAATCCGATAGTTTAGCATTAAGTATTAACATTAAAATACCAGCTTGGAGGACATCTCCTATCCAAGCTAATTGCACTGTGATTAGATGGTGTCAGGGATATAGCCGAATCAGACACCTGGGAAGAGTCTGACTCTGGAGATGAGGGAATGCAGTCACAGATAGAGCCAGACTAGGTTAGTTTGGCCCCGCTTCCTCCAGAGTTTCCAGATGCAGATAGAGCAGCAAACTCAGGAAGTTCACAGTAGGGGGGGGAGAGGAAATAGACGGCCTTGAGGGGGTTACTATGCAATGATGAAGAAGGCAACATTCAGGGGGCTCTTCGTTTGAGAATGAGGGGAAAGTCCACCCACCTTCTCCCCATTCCAGAAGAGCTGAAAGGGTTAAAATGCAACAGAAGGACAAGAGAGGAAGGACTCGACTTTGGTGCTCTTCATGTTCTGAAAGGGGCGGAGACTCAGGATGATCAACTCATGGCCAAGAATGGCAGCCTCTCTTTGTGTTGATTGTAAATAAATGTACCATAAACCTGCCAAGAGGCTCATTAATTATTATTGGAGCTTGTTTGCCTGCCTGAGATCATTAGAGATACACAACATACATCAATATTACAGTCTTGAATTTTATGGTGCATAGACACTGTTATTAAGAAAAAGTCCAAAATGAAAGAATTTTTATTTCCTTGACCATTGAATGAAAACTTCCCTTTGGTGGGATGCCTTAAGTGCCAGGAGTCAACCAAATTCATCTCTTCAATATATTTTTTGAGAATTTCTCTGACCAATAAATCTTTTTCATAGTGGAGTATTTCTATCAAGATTAGGATTATTTCATTAAATTTGCCACCTATTATAAGTCTGTGACTCAGATGGCTAAAGCATTAGTGAAACCTTTCTGGGGAGTCTACCTTTGACCCATATGTATTGTTCAACAATATTTCCATATCAACTATTGTCACATTCAAAATTAAATAACGTCCATTTTCATCAATAATCATTTGTTGTGTATCCATCATCATTTCTTTTGATATAAAGATAGTGAACCCTCTACTGTTAGAAGCATAATTTGTAGTATCCAGTTACAGGTAGGTAGCCGTGTTGGTCTGCTGTAATCAAAACAAAATAAAAAACTAAAAATAAAAATTCCTTCCAGTAGCACCTTAGAGACCAACTAACTTTGTTATTGGTATGAGCTTTCATGTGCATGCACACTTCTTCAGACACAGTAAAACAGAAGTCATATAAGGGTTTGGTGACTTCTGTTTCAGTGTATCTGAAGAAATGTGCATGCACACGAAAGCTCATACCAATAACTACCTTAGTTGGTCTCTAAGGTGCTACTGGAAGAAAATTTTTGTAGTACAGTGGTACCTCTGGTTACGAACTTAATTCGTTCCGGAGGTCCGTTCTTAACCTGAATACGTTCTTAACCTGAAGCACCACTTTAGCTAATGGGGCTTCCCGGTGTGCCAGCGCTGCCCGATTTCTGTTCTCATCCTGTGTCTTCTTCCCTTGTCATCCATGAAGTGCTCCACAACCTTTTGGTACCCCCTCTAAAACCCTTGAGATGATGTTACTTCCCGAGGTCATCCCTGAGGCTTTCTATTATGGGAGGCTATGGAGGCTGGCTTTGTTGCACTAGAACGGAGTGGCCAACTCCCAAGAGACTGAGATCTGCTCACAGAGTTAAAAATTGGCAGTGATCTACCCACTTTGGGGGGTTCATGTCAAAGTTGAGCTTTTTTTAGGGAGGAAAGCCCTGTTTTTAGGGGCTCGGGTAAAAGTTGTTGATCTTTTTTTAAGGGACCCAAAGTTGTTGAGTTGTTGAGGGGAGCCAGTGATGTATCAGTGATCTACCATAGACGTTCAGTGATCTAGCAGTAAATCATGATCTACCTGTTGGACGTGCCTGCACTAGAATGTTTTCTATTCATATTTCCTCTTCTGATGTCTCACTGCAGCAAGTATTCACTTGAGAGGGAAGCCTTCCTTTCATATCTAATCTCTGCATTCACAGTTCTTGAAGAGTGCAATTCCCTCAATTCATCACTATATATAGCAATTGAGGGAGGTCCTTTTCCTATTCTTCTTTAGGTGTGTTAGCCTTGCTAACTCCTTGCAACTCAACCATAAATATATTTGGATGCCAGGATTGGAGGTGGGTAGAGTTTATAAAATGCATTTGTCAGGCTTTCAGGGCTGCCCCCCTTCGCTGGCCGTTCAATAAAGAGTCTGAGCCGTCTAGCTTTGAAGCTTTAATCTAGGCTAATTGCTTTACAATGCAGAGCTAGTCATAAACATGTCTCATCAATCACTTGAAGAATCCGGAAGTGCGTCGCCACGATTTTCGCACCAGCAGGACCATCTGGGGAAACGGAAGCATCGTCTGTTTTTCCTTCTTCTTTCCCCCGGATGTCCTCCCTGCAAGTTGCAAGGTCTCTCCCTGCTTAGCCCAAGCCCTAGCAACGCTTCCGCTTCTCCACTGCTGCTCCCAGTGGGAGAGGAGGAGTCTGTTGTTAAAATCGGCATCTGTTCTCTGTAGACACTCAACGCTGGGCTGGAAGGGGGGGGGGAAGCCACCTGACAACATTGATAAATTCAGCATGACATGGGTAAAGTAGTTCTCTTTGTCCGCAATCTTCAGCCTCATTGGAAGTTCAAGAGTTCTAGTGTTATAAAAAAAGGACCAAAGTAAATCTCTTATGTAAGACTTGCGCTGGATTATGGAGAAAGCCAGAGAGTTCCAGAAAAACATTGTACCTCTGCTTCATTGACTATGGAAAAGGCTTTGACTGTGTGGACCACAGCAAATTATGGGGGGGGGAGGTCCTTAAAGACCACCTTATCTGTCTCCTGAGACAAGAAGCAGCAGTTAGAACTGGGTATGGAACAATTGATTGGTTCAAAATTGGGAAAGGAGTATGATAAGGCTGTATATTATCTCCCTGCTTATTCAACTTATATGCAGAATTCATCATGCGAAAGGCTGGACTGAATGAATCCCAAGCCGTAATTAAGATTTCCGGAAAAAATATCAACAACCCCAGATATGCAGATGGCACAACTTTGGTGGTGGAAAGTGAGGAGGAATTAAAGAACCTCTTGGGCTCCGTGATCAAGGGAGATGGTGACAGCAGTCATGAAATTAAAATACGCCTGCTTCTTTGGAGAAAAGCGATGATAAACCTAGCCAGCATCTCAAAAAGCAGAGACATTACCTTGTCGACAAAGATCTGTATAGTTAAAGCTATGGTTTTCCCAGTAGTGATGTATGGAAGTGAGAGCTGGACCACAAAGAAGGCTGTTTGCCGGAGAATTGTCATTTCATCTTTGGTGAACCATTCCAACATATAATTATACATCTTAGATAACAATTTGTTTGCCGGAGAATTGATACTTTTGAATTGTGGTGCTGGAGGAGACTCTTGAGACTCCCATGGACTGCAAAAAGATCAAACCTATCCATTCTGAAGGAAATCAACCCTGAGGAAATTTAACAAGTATTTTATTTTCAACAGTAAAGCCCGTGAAAGTGGCTCACTGGGATTTTTTAAAAAGGAAATAAAAAATGAATCCTTTTAAGCAAGTCTCAGATATTTTTCCACTGATTTTTGCTTACATTACTGGATACATACATACATACATACATACATACATACATACATACATACCGTACATAGTTTTACTTCTATGCATCTTTCTACAGTTCAAACAATGCTCAAGATGTTGTAAACATGAAGAAATAGATAACAACAACATAACATAAGTAGTCACAAACAGTACCAGCCTGCTATGGTGACAAAGATAAGAGTGGTGATGAGATCATTGACTGCATTGTGAATGAGAATCAGTGTGGTCATTTTGAAGGAGCTCTTTGGAAAGGTGAAATTGCCAGGAAACAAAGTCTGAAAATTGGCTGAGGGGGGGGGGAGGGATATGCTCACCTTTCTTTCTTTCTTTCTTTCTTTCTTTCTTTCTTTCTTTCTTTCTTTCTTTCTTTCTTTCTTTCTTTCTTTCTTTCTTTCTTTCTTTCTTTCTTTCATGTTGCCAAAGATGTAAAAAGGAGCATTTATTCTTTGTTTGTCAATATCTATTTCCCATTAAAAAATCAGATTTTCTTTTGCATGTTCATACACTTGGTATATCACTCTCTAATAGGTATATAAAACCTTGAAGTTTCCCCATTTTCCAGGTATTTCCCTGATTTAGAGAAGCCATCCTGATTTCTGATTTGATCTTGGAATGTCCTTACAATGTCCCTAATTTTATTGGATGGCATTGGATGACAGTTGATGGCATGTATCCCTCTAACTAAAACCTCTCCAACACAATGGTGTTATCCAAAAGTAAGATGGACCATTGCTCTGGTATTCTAACCCACCTACGTATTACCTTGATGTCCAAGGAACTATTGGAAGTTGCTGAGACATTAATGGATAGAGTAATATATTGATGGTGATGCAGTGCCCCTATGTTTCCTCTAACTTGCTATGGGATATAACTAGGTTCAATGAAGCATATACTTTTTCTGATCTTAAAGGCCTCAGATCAAAGGACCCAAGATACTTCAGAGGTGACTACCTAGATAGCAAAGCTGGACATAGCTGAAGGATAATGAATGGTGCCAGGGACACAATGATATGCACTGAATAATGGACAATGGAGCCAGAGTCATTAGAGTGAGCTATTATAATTACCTTCTGGAACATTATTTCTCTTTGTTCCAATTGAACCAAACTTGTTATTTGCACGTGCTTCGAATCCCATATACAGTGCCAACAGCATTCATATGTTCCACGTCTCTCTAACATCTGCACACACTGGGAATCTCTCCAAATAAAGCATCCAGGTAGGATTTCTTATTGTGATATGAAAGACAGGTAGAATAACAAATGTTTTGCAAAAGACTGCAGTCCACAGCTCCCAAGGAGAACTATTTCAGTGTCAAATTGGAACTACTATTCCACTTGTTGTTGTTCTGTCGTTCAGTCGTGTCCGACTCTTCGTGACCCCATGGACCAGAGCACGCCAGGCACGCCTATCCTTCACTGCCTCTCGCAGTTTGGCCAAACTCATGTTAGTAGCTTCGAGAACACTGTCCAACCATCTCATCTTCTGTCGTCCCCTTCTCCTTGTGCCCTCAATCTTTCCCAACATCAGGGTCTTTTCCAGGGAGTCTTCTCTTCTCATGAGGTGGCCAAAGTACTGGAGCCTCAGCTTCAGGATCTGTCCTTCTAGTGAGCACTCAGGGCTGATTTCTTTAAGAATGGATAGGTTTGATCTTCTTGCAGTCCATGGGACTCTCAAGAGTCTCCTCCAGCACCACTATTCCAGTAAATATTCTTAAATGTTGTCAAACCAATTGTTACCATCATTTTACACCTGCTCCTTCTGAAAGTAGTTCCGGACTGACTAAAATATTGCCTATCTCTCCACCTATCTGTTCCCCATGTGTTTAAACTCTTCTTGAGACACTGATGTCAATTTAGCATGGCTGTTTCCAAGATGAAGAAGCCAGATTTTCTTCATGTTTGGTTACCATCAGATGCCATTTTGAATAAAAATGCCATGGCAAACTTTTCCAAACTGCACTGACTACACATTCTCCACCCCCATCGGTCAGCCCGGACACTGAGGTCCAGCGCCGAGGGCCTTCTGGCGGTTCCCTCGCTGCGTGAAGCCAAGTTACAGGGAACCAGGCAGAGGGCCTTCTCGGTAGTGGCGCCCACCCTGTGGAATGCCCTCCCTTCAGATGTCAAAGAAAACAACAACTACCAGACCTTTAGAAGACATCTGAAGGCAGCCCTGTTTAGGGAGGCTTTTAATGTTTTATAGATTATTGTATTTTAATGCTCTGTTGAAAGCCGCCCAGAGTGGCTGGGGAAACCCAGCCAGATGGGCGGGGTATAAATAATAAATTATTATTATTATTATTATTCTACCCTTCATACAGCAATGGGAGAAGCAAACTGCATCACTGACTGATACAACTTGTTCCTCCTTTGGCTTCTTTAAACTGTTCCGCTAAGGCACCGACAGCCACACGTTCCGCAGTGGAGCAGTTTTAAAATGCCCCCACACTGCCCCTGGCTCACGAGAGCTAGAGGCTGGGTGCAGGCTCAGTTAAACTGCTCCTGTCCCCCCCCCCTCACCTGTGCAAACCCCAATTCCTCATCCATGAGCCAGAAAGGCATTGGGGCTTGCTTTACAGGAAGCCTTATCCTTTTTACAACACGATTCTGGCTTAAACTTGGAACTACGAGAAGAAGCTGGGGAGTGCAGTGAAAATATATCTACAAATTCCCAATTTAGGATGCGGTTGCGAAGATTATTTTTAAGCCTGCTGCCAGGTGGCTGATCCGTCCACTTGAAATCAGATGCTCACACCCTTCCTTTTGCATCCTGCCCCTCTTCCCCACACGGCTCCCTGACCCCAAAGGTGCAGTGATGGCGCCGGGTGCGTTGTTCCCAAATCCAACTAGGAAGGCCAGGGGCCTTCTAGGTAGTAACTCAGTAGCCCTTACAGCATTCTTCCGACTCACCACAGGAGGAATTGCACGTACCTGAAAGATCCGAAGAACCCAAAGTGTCCCTCTGGCACTTACTCCCATGTTTCCCTGATCTGCACAACCTCTTGTTTTTCCTATGTCATGTTCTGCGTGAATAAGGGCCGGAGGAGCTTTCAGGTGAACTCGAAACAGGTGACCTATGCCTGTGCCTACCCTCGCGAGAGTGTTGACAGGCGGACTTAGACCTATCTAAATGCTCCTTAGTGCGAGCCAGGCGGCGCTGCAGGTTGCGGTTCTGGCATACTAATTCCTGTACCTCATCCCCACTGGACAGGGAATCATCGCTCTCAGCAGCGAGCTCCTATGGGGAAACACGCTTTATCTTCTTAGTGTAGGGCCTGTAGAGCCTGGCATCAGAAGTGGAGAGGCATTCAAAATGATCATCCCTCACCTTTTTCCTGGTTATTACAAGCTTCATCAGTGGGACCTTCCTGCTGGAAGACAAGGCCCTTTTAAAAATTCTACTGGCTGCTTTTACAGCATTGCTCGGGTGGCCCTTCACCATGGCTTTGGGGGTGCCCTCCACTATGCCTTCATGTGTGAGAGGGGTGGGGGAACTTTCCTTTTCTTCAATGGCCACAGTTTGCGACATGATGCAGCATGAAGTGAGCAAACCAGTACTGGCACCACTAAAGACCTGAGTAAGATGGGCAGGTGGGTGGTTTTTTTTTATTATTATGCTACTATATTGGCTATTTTCTACAAGGTTTTTTCTTTGTTTGTTTGCACGCCTTCCCCTTCGCTGCCTCCAAACCACAAGGCTGCGCTTAGTACCGGGGGGCTTGGGAGAGAGCCCCATGGCGAGCCAAAGCAGTGGAGGGGCCTTGCGCCTCCTCCTCCAAGCTGCCGCTGAAGAACTGCAAGGCCGCAACACGGCTTACTACCTCCCCCACACCACCGCCCAACTGCAAGGCCACGATCCGCCCTACGGCAGGGGCCCTCGAGAAGCCCCGCTCGGTGCCGCAAACCCCGCCCAACTGTGTGGAAGGGAAGTCTGAAATTTATGCTTAGCTGAGGGGCTGGTACGCAAGCTGGAGGGACATTGGGGCTTGTTCAGCTGGGGCAGTTTCACGCCAGCTCCTTGCAGGGCTGTGGCCAATGCCGCTAGGTGTTTCAAATTGTGGTGTATATCCAGATCATGATGTGTGGCTGGTGATACATCGCGATGTTGAGAATCTGATATCATCCAGCCCTATTCATCTTCAGAAGAATTCATGAGATGGGAAACCTTTCAAATGGTCATCCCATAACTGTGTATTAAAAGTTGTGTTGAAGGTGGAATGGGATGGTTTAATATTTTGGTTTAGGCTTTTTTCTTTTTTTACAAACAACTAGCTGGCCCTGCCACGCGTTGCTGTGGGTTATTTTGTGAAATTGGATAAGTTAGAGTAAGTGCATGGATACTCACAGGTGGAGTAAGTTCATGTTGCATGGTTTGTATGTTGTTGCATTTATTCTTTGTTGTTGTAGGTGGATTAGTAGGAGGGTGATAGTGTTGTTGTAGGTAGATTTGTTTGGCGGTTGGAGTTTGAATGAGGTAGTTTTTTCATTCAAGTTCAGCTTATCCCGATGAACTTCCACCTGGCTCCTCTCAGTCTTTCCCCCTCCGTTTTCGCCTGGCTTCCCACAGCTTATCCCGATGAACTTTCACCTGCCTGCTCTCAGTCTTCCCCCCCTTTTCGCCTGGCTTAGCACAGCTTATCCCGATGAACTTCTGCCTGCCTCCTCTCAGTCGCCCCCCCTCCATTTTCACTTGGCTTCCCACAGCTTATCCCGATGAACTTCCGCCTGCTTGCTCTCAGTCCCCCCCCATTTTTGGCTGGATTCCCACAGCTTATCCTGATGAACTTCCGCCTGCCTCCTCTCAGTCTTCCCCCTCGTTTCCACCTGGCTTCCAATAGCTTATCCCGATGAACTTCCGCCTGCCTCCTCTCAGTCTCCCCCCGTTTTCGCCTTGTTTACCACAGCTTATCCTGATGAACTTCCGCCTGCCTCCTCTCAGTCTCCCCCCCATTTTTGCCTGGCTTCCCATAGCTTATCCCGATGAACTTCCGCCTTTCTCATTTCAGTCTCCCCCCCCCCTCCGTTTTCACCTGGCTGATTTTATGCTTATTACCATCAGTAGCAGCCGCAGCAAAAATAAACCCCCCTCCCCCCAAGTCATCCTTGTGACTTCCCCCACCCTGGTCAGCCCACGACCTATTCAGGCCCCTCCTCCCCCCACCCCCACCCCACTCGGCTCCACTCGGGATTGTAAAGTAGAGCTGAGGCCTAGTGAGCCCTAGTCCTGTTTAGGGAGGCTTTTAATGTTGTATTTTAATGTTCTGTTGAAAGCTGCCCAGAGTGGCTGGGGAAACCCAGCCAGATGAGCGGGGTATAAATAAATTATTATTATTATTATTATTATTATTATTATTATTATTATTATCTGTAGGCTGTAAAGTAGAGGCGAGGCCTTGGAGGGGGGAGTGTTTTTGGGTTGCGGCCTATGGCTGTGGCTCTGGGTTTGGCCGTTAGCCTTTGTCTGGTAATGGCCGCCTTGGTGGTTTCAGTTGCTCGGTTGATGACGTCATTATTTGGCGCCACCCTTCAGAGCTTTTGCAGGTGACAGAGCATGATCTGCCTTTCTATTGGATGCTGCTGGTGTATTCAGAGCTTCTGGTGGTGATGTATAATGTCTGAGACAGAATTTTTTGTGGTTTTTCTTTATTTTAGGTATGACAGGTGTGGTTTTTCTGAATTTTTATTACGCCAGATTAGAATGCCATGGTAATGGAAACTCTGTGTCCAAATTTGATGCGATTTGGTCCAGCAGTTATGGAGCAAGGGTGTTTCGGACAAACACGCAATGGGAACATTTTTATATATATAGATGGTACATTATTTGAATAAACATTGGCAGACCCACTCTAGCTGGAAAATGGTATCTTGTTTTCCACAGCTCCGCCAACAGTCCTGAGAAGATTGTTATTTCATATGGGGAGTCTGCATGAGTGTGCAATACCATCGAAGTAGGATTTTCTTAGAATGCTCTCTCCTATAAAATGAGATTGCTCTGTATGGTTTCTATGACCATAGTGCATACCATTTAAAATCCTTTATATGTATATGAAGGTCTTTCTTACATGTACTTTGAAAGCCTAATCATGGACCACAAGAAATAACTCCTAATTCCGCAGTAGGTCTCCTCTCATTTGAACTTATTCTAATAAAGTACTTCAAATAGACATGTCCTATTCCAACCCTCAAAATCAGACACTGAATCTTGCAATGCTGAATTTTAAAATCAGAATATAGTACGATGGGAATGATGAGAACAAGTTTTGATGTGTACCCCTTCCTCCGGCCCATCAAACCAGTTCTGCCCAGGTGCTGGCCTGAGGCTCCTTTTAGTTGGAAATTGTTTCTGGGAAAACATAATAAATCTACAGAAAGTAATTTCATTGCAAGTCATTAACAAACTTTGTAATCTGGGACCACACGTTCTAGGACAAATAGTCACTACTTCCCACATCCCAAGAAACCAGGTTTCCCAAGTGTTGCCCTCAGGGCCCTTTCCTTCTCCTTTAAATTCCTCTGAATGGACTCTTTTCTGTATCAGTTGCCTTCGGTGGTCCAGCTCTTCCCGGCTCTTGCTTATTCCAGCGGTATGAAGGCACTCCTGGGCACATTCCTCTACTTGGTCATCCTTTCCCCAGGTGAGTTGAAATGAGACCACTAGCACTCTTCTTATAATCCCAGAGGAGGTTCAGGATCAGAGCTTTCCTTCTCCTGGATCAGCTAGTCAAATATTTTGCTCTTTTTTCCACTACACAGCTCACCAATACATATATTTCACTGGAAGAATTGGAAGGGTGCAGAATTTATAACAGACATTGATAAAATCATGCATGGAATGTGCAGAGTGGGTAATAAAAGGTATTTCTCTCCAGCACTAAAACTTATGTATATAATGATATGGACATCAGGAGAGTTGTACTTAAGATTTGAAAAATGAAAAACTGAGAGAAACTGACAGGTACAGATTCACCTATAAATAGTCCAGGATCTTGTTCCCACACTGGGCAACTAGTTGACTATGGGAAACACATAAGGAACACGAAAGTAGAACAGCAGTTTCCACTCCTGCTATTTGGAATCACACTACTTTCAATTATGAATGTAGAATATAGCCATCAAAGCAGTAATTGCTATCCTTATTCCCCTTTTAGTTTGTGTGATCTGCTCTTGAAACCATAACCTTGCATGGCCATCACTACCTCTTATCAAAGAAAATCCCATAGTTAAACTGCTCTGTGTGAATAAGCAATTTTCTTTGTCTGTCCTGAATCTTCCAAGATTCAAATTCATTGGATTTTCAGGAGTTGTATTGTTATGAAAGAAGGATCAAAATGATTCTCTTTCAACTTTCTCCATATAATCCATAGTTGTGTAAGGAGAGGAGATTTTACTTGTGAGATCCAGTGGGAGGGAAAGTGGGTGGTGGGCAGGACAGGGTTCAGCACTCCACCGCACTTGGAAATCCCAATTTATTAAGCATATTTAACATCCTTTTGCATTTTAAAAAAATGTTTCATTATAAGCTTCAATATACAACCCCATTTCCTCTGAGCATTATTTAAGAAAACCACAAACACCAAAAGGAAACAAAACAGAAACCACTTTACACTCATCTTACTTTCCTTCCTACAGTAGTACCACTGAAATGCATATCTGGGAGTGACATTAGTACACTCTCAACTAAAAACTTTTCAGTAACAGTTTCTTTTTTTAAAAAAAAATATTCATTTTATAAGAATACACACACACACCAAAAAAAACGTGAACAAACATAAAAACAAACAACACAAAAATTTCTTATACAGTTAACATTTTAACCTTGACATCTTAGGGTGGCTTCCCCCGGTCTCCTACTGCTGGATTTCATTGTCAAACTTCCTTGACAGTTTCTCAACTTTATTTACCCTCTATCATCTTTATTGCATTTTAATCTCCTATACAGTCTACTTATCCAACCAATTTTAAACTTTATTCATAATATCATTCAACCTTAAATACTTCTCTATACTATCTTTTCCAATGACTAAATTCTCATCAAACATTTAATTTTTATCTTAATATAAAATCAAATCAAAATCTATTTTTATTCCTCAAATCTTAAATCATTTCCCTAATATATATCTACAATAAACATACATTCTAATTATCATATTTATAATTTGATACTGAAAAACTTCTGCTCCCTTCCCTAAGGTATATTCAACTTTGAAAAACAAAAAAACAAAGTTTTTTCACTCTGAATTCCTTCCAATCTTCATGCACCATCTCCTCTCCCTGGTCACCTAGTCTCGCTGTCAGCTCGGCAAGTCTTTTAGGATCCTTCTTTCCTTTAACCATTATCCTGAAACAATCGACCAAATCTTCATTCAAATCTTTATTCAGCCAATCCTTCCTCTTCCTAATTTCAGCTTCAACTTCAACTCTCATTTTCCAATAATCCTCATTTAAACTTTTTTGTGAAAAAAACAATGTGTTTCAATGTTGGATCTAGTGATTTCTTTGCTTCCAGTAGTCTTATATCTTCCCATTGTTTAACACTTTCGTCATCCCTCGTGACCGCCACTTTGTTATCAGAAACCTGCTGCTTCAATAATCCTGGTTCTGTTTTAATAACTTTCAGTTTTTTGTTTATTTCATTCAGTCCAACTCCCAAAGCCTTCTTGCTGTTTAATTTCTCCAAGAAGTTTTAACACTTCTTTAAATTTGACTTTCCCCATGCCTAATAGGCAACTTCAAAGAACCCAACTGTTGCTTTGTAATGCGGATGTTACAAAGTAAAGGATGTTACCAAGCCCGTACTTGTTGAAACAATATGACCTTTTTACTCCAGACCACGTAAACGAAAGTATTTATATCCAGTCTCTTTGTTACAATATAATGACGTCTCGCAGTTGCCGATCAGCGGCTCTGTTTCCAAGAATGGGACGGACTTCAAAGACACAATCTAAAGCTTTACAGGGTCATATATTAATTAAGATCCCCTCTCCCTTACCCTGCTTAAGGGGGGGGGGAGGTTTCAACAGTACCTTTGCGAAGTTAAAAAGCACTTTCAGGCTTTGGTTTCGGTTCAGATATATCTGCCTTCCTCTTTATCCAGTGTAAGGGATTGGCTTCCATTTTTAAATCCCTTCCGTATTTCAAATCATTCCCAATCAAAGTCCCAAACTTGATTACTCACGGTTTCTTGAAATTTAATTTTTATTCAGAAAATTGGCCGGAAACATCCAGAGAACCTGAAGCTTTGCACAGTGAAGGAGGCATTGAATCCAATGGGCTCCCGTCTTCCACCCCTCTCGCTTACAGTTCGCTCTACAGAGCTCTGCAGGGGTGAGGAAGAGACGCAAAGGGCAGCTGCTGGATCTCCACGTCCCCAAGATGTTCGATTTGGGGTTTTTTCAGGGGTCCGCAGTGCTTTCACTTTTCCCCCTCGCCTTAAAAGTGCTGGAATTCCTCAGCAGAAGTAATTCCTGTTGTCAGTGATGGCCGACCAACCCGGAAGTAACAGTTTCAAAGCCGAGAACCAGGGCTATACTTTCTCTAACGCAGGAATTTTGTTTACTTTGTTCTAAACCAAAATCTTTCATTTATTTGTACCTCACAAAAGCCCCCCCCCTTCCTTTCTTTTCCCACTGTGTTGTGAGCAATGTAGACTGGGCACTCTGGTGCGTTTTCTACTGTAAAAGGAAAATTCCTGGAACTACTTTGCAACAATCTTTCTCTCCTATCTACAGCAGTACCTCTGAAATGTATTTCTGCGACCAAAAAGTTTCAACATGTCTCAAACCAAAAAGTTTCAACATGTAGACCTGAAATGAATGTCTGTATTTCCAGTGTTTTCCGTACAAATACAGGTGAGTCTAACTTGTCTTCTAATCATTACACTTTTGGTGAACAAAAGCAGACATGAGGAAGGTGTTGCATAAAAGCTGTACTTGAAATAGAAATCGTATCAGCTTCTGCCAGAATAGCCCATAATCAAGGATAATGGGATATGTTGCCCAACCACTGGAGGAACACAATTTCCCCATCCCTGCAGTGAGGAAGGACTTACATTTGTTAAGTGGGAAATCTGGAAAAAATAAAAAACCACACAGAGGAAAAAACCCAAATCAATCAAATCAGTGTGATCACCCCCATTCATTTCAAATTTGATGTCTTTTACAAGTTTAAATGCAGCAGTTCTATTCAAATATGCTTCAAGAACAGCCAATCCACAGAGCTATTGTTTCAAAGAGTAGTGGCCCTTCTCCTAGCTTATCCAATTTAATAATACATTCTATATGGTTAATTTGAAATGTCCCTCAGTCAGCCAACTAGAGAAACTGGAAACATCATAATGAATTTACATCCAGAGTCAAGTGACCTGCATTTTTGACCCGGAACTAGGCATTTCTTTCAAAATTCTCTTTCATAGATGGTGATAAAGTGGCAGTTTCCTATGGATGCGGCTTACCTGACAATTGCCATTCAGGCAATTATAGCTTCACTTCAGCAAGTGGTAAATTCTCTCAGATGATCTCCCGCTGCTGCTACACTGACCTGTGCAACAATGAAACTCTCACTCGTAAGTGTCTGCATCTTTTTATAATATCCTACATACCTTATTGGCCCGAATATAAGCCTCACTTTCCCCCCAAATTCTGACTATGAAATGTATTATCTTATACTGACAGGTCCCAGGGTGGTTACAACATAAAACCACTATATGAAAACACAAAATGTATTATAAACACAAAAGCAAACCAATACAGTGGTACCTCGGGTTACATACGCTTCAGGTTACAGACTCAGCTAACCCAGAAATATTACCTCGGGTTAAGAACTTTGCTTCAGGATGAGAACAGAAATCTGGCAGCGGTGCCACAGCGGCACAGAGAGGCCGCATTAGCTAAAGTGGTGCTTCAGGTTAAGAACCTTTTCAGGTTAAAAACGGACCTCTGGAACGAATTAAGTTCCAGCTGAAGAGTCTGATTAGTAGCCTCAGCTTTTGTAACTGGAATTAGTTGGGGCACCACCCTCTCAGGCCAACTGGAAAAGGCCTGCATGGTAGAAAGCATGTCTTCCAGGTCTTACAACCAAGAGACAGTTGTTGTAGCATGTAGCATGAAGGAGCAAGGCTTGGATGACTTGAACTCTCAATTGGAAAACTCACGACTTAGTTCTCCCCTATAGTAAGAGAGCTTAGTATATTGATTTCCTATAGATGCTAAGTGTTCATCCACACTTCTGTTTCCCTCACAATTTCTTCATGGTTTCATCCAGAGGCTAAATACCATTGGGGTGCCACATCGATAGCAATGAAACCAATGTAGCACAGAAAGCAATTCAAACCCTGCACAGCCAGTAAAGGTGGGTGCCATTATCCAGGTGTTCCAATTTTAATATTGGGGGCAGGTAAGCAGCGCCCCACGTAATGAATCACAAGATGGAGCACACAGACACCATTTGAATGGCAATACACATTAACTCCAGCCCCCTTAAATATTTTATGGGAGGTCAAAGAGACATTGGCCCTTCAGAGTTGGCTTAAATGCTATGATCAGGCACAAGCAAACTCGGCCCCCCAGATGTTTGGGACTAAAACTCCCAACATTCCTAGCTATCAGGAAATGTGGTCAAGGATGGTGGAAAATGTAGTCCCAAAACATGTGGAGGGCCGAGTTTGCCTATGCCTGCTTTGATGAATGGCATCAACTTCCAGACAGAGAGCAAGAAGAAGAAAGGTCACACACCCCTTTGTCCCACTTTTGGTGAAGGGCATCCATCATAGTTACCAATGGGGTATGTCCCACAGCCAGATGTGAACCCAGATTAGAATGGATCTAGATCTGTCTTCTCATCTAATAATGCTTGCAGCTGCCCCCCCATCCCAAAAGATCATTGGAAGAGTAACAACTATGGAACATATATGAAACAGATATAAAGACAGATAAAACCATCACATATACTGAGAGTAAGTTTGATTTTGGCAGTTCCAGATCGCAGCACTCTTCCCCCAAATGGTCTCAAGTGCCCAGCCTGCTTCCATTACTACAACGGTAATTGTACAAGTAAAACTACCATCGACTGCCTTGGGAATGAGAAGCAGTGTGTTTATTTTAAAGGAGTTCTCATGCAAGGTAAGATTGCTATTAAGGCAGGAAACAAATCCTGCAAAGTGGTTGGGGGAAACATGCTCAACCCTTTCTTTCTTTCTTTCTTTGTTTCTCGCCATCCCTCTTTTTTGTTGCCAGAAATGTGACACGAATTTTTTCTTCTTTGAATGCCAATATCTCTTTTTTGTTTTAAAATGAAAGTTTCTTTTACATGTCCATAGATTTGCTATATCAGTCTCTAATACATATGAAAGAGAGAAAGAAGACCCCCTGCCTCTCTCCCACCACCCTTTGTTATCTCCTGTGTGTACATGCTTTTGTATGTTTGACAGAATGCACCAGTGGGTTCTGCTCCTGGAGGGCTATCCTTGAACACATACCTGGCCAATGGGTAGGTTCCAGAATTAGTAAAGATGAAGGAGGCTGGGAAACAGAACCAGCAGGAGAAAAAGACATTGACTGGAAATTGTCACATGAAGGAAGAGCCCATCATCTTCTCTTACCTACTTCTCCCCTTACACCAGTAGAGGGGAACCTCAGGCCTCTGTTACTGCCCCTTGAAATTCTTGATAGACCACATTCCCTTGTTAAGAGGAAGCAAAATAGCAGAAACTGATTAGAACAAATGCTTGCAGTACTCCCCACAAAAAATTCAGAGGAACCTTTGCGGGGGGGGGGGGGGGCTGCCGGCATGATGGCCCCGGGCTCATTTTTCTGGGGTGCGCTGCTCACACTGCCCTGCCAGCCTTGCAACACTTTACGAAGCTAAGTGAATAATTCAGATTTGATCCCAGCATCACAAAGCAGCTAAGGGCTGACAGGGTTGCATGAGAAGGATGCAGCTGAGTCTGAAAAAGTGGGATGGTATGAGACAGCCCATCAAAAAGACACATAAGCATACAAAGAACTCCTCTCTTTCTGTCTCTCTTTTACACAAACACACACAAACCAAACATGCATATACATATAGACACATATACCTCCCTCCTTCTTTTTCTCAAATCTGGATAACAAAAGAAATGACTAAGGTACTTCTCACGATCTCCCTCCCTCCTTCTTACCCTGCCCCCCATATCCTTCCTCTTCTGACAAACAGTGAAAGCTTTTCCACAGAATGAAACCAGTAGTTAGGGTGAAAAATTCGACTTCCGGTCGGCGTGCCGGCGAAGATGGTTGGGGGGACATGTCGCTCCTGACATTCCCCCGTCCGACCGGGAAAAGGGGAGCTCGCGCCAGCGCCGCGACCCCCAAAACCCCCGGGAAGGGCGTCCCGGGGTCCATAGGACCTGCATCGGCTCGGATGCCGGTCCTGCTCCCCGGGAGACCCAGCAAGGTCTCCCAAGTGTGAGCGGGCGGCGGAGCCACAGGGTCCGCGAAACTCCCCGTCGGG
This sequence comes from Darevskia nairensis, assembly GCA_034642065.1. NCBI lineage: Eukaryota > Metazoa > Chordata > Lepidosauria > Squamata > Lacertidae > Darevskia > Darevskia nairensis. The sequence goes on from JAWWNI010000184.1 coordinate 703,157, forward strand.
CGAAGCTGCAAGACCGTCTTCGCGGAGCACGCTGATTCCTCCAAGACCTGTAATTTGGAACCGTGAGTAAAAAGAAGGAAAAAATGGATTTTGGACTGAATTTGGACTGGCTTGGGACGAAAACACGGAGGTCCGTCCCCTGTCATTGAGCCATTGTAACAGGAAACTTTTATAGAAGCATTGGAAAAGATTAAATTGAACTCTTTGTTGTGTGGCTTTAAATTAACCCTTGCGCCTCCCCTGGTCCTAGGGGGAGCAGAAGGAACTGTGACAGATTTGTGGATTATTTTGAAGTTTGAAGTTTTTGAATTTTACCAAAGGGAAAAAGTTTTGAAAAGTTTTTTAAAAGTTAAATAACTTTCTGAACTGTGTCCAAAAAAATGGCGATGAAACTGGATGTGAGCGTGCAGGCATTGCTGGAATGGATGAAGGAATATATAGCAGAACTGAGAGAGATGAGAAGCTCTGCGGATGAGATAAGGCAAAGTCTAAACACTGTGCCGGCTGGCCTGGATATACAAACAACTACGGAAGAGAAAGTACTCGTCAAGGCTGAACAACAAAAGTCTACTTTGGCAACAACCAGCTGCAAAAAGAGACCCTTCAAACGTAAAACAAAAGGAGTTGTTATTTTAAGACGCAAGAGAAGGAACATAAGAAAAATCAGCAAACCAAAATCCCATGACAAGCAGCGGAAGACAAGCCGAGACAATCTGAACATGCAATGGAAAGGCTGGCCACAGATTTTGGAAGATGTCGTTTGGGAGGACACCTTGCAGGACTCATTCTGGTTCTGGTGTTCGGAGCTGGCAGGTGTAGGATGAGAACAGTTAAAGTATTATTTGGTTTTTGGACTCTAGGTTTAGACCCATGGACATGTTTCGGACTGGAAAAGTGGCATTATGAAGGATATAATGAGTATAATGAAGGATAAGTATTTTTTATCTTTAAATATGACAAGAATGATAAGTGGAGTTAATATTACAAATTAAAGCTGTGTACCCAGGGACTGGGGGAGGCAAGAGGGATGTAAATGAAGATATATAAGTGTGCTAGGATGTGAGAAGATGGTATAGTGATATTAGAAATATAATTATTTGACTATGAAATTTGGAACCTGTTAAAAATTGTTATTTGCAAACAGATGAAAACAATGGAGTGGACGTGAGGAAGTCTTATGTCACTGGTTGTAATACAAGTGAGTTGGCCTGATTCGGGGCCAGACAAATATTGTAAAACCAATAAAAATTTCTTTTTTTTTTTTAAAAAAAAGAAACCAGTAGTTAGGGCTGCCATATGGAAGCTGGACAAATATCCCAGCAATGGGGGTTAAATTGTACCGAAAATTTCAAAAAAAGCTCCAGAATGCAAAGAATCTTGTGGCTCTCACTAAACAATTATGGGGTTTGTTCCTTAAAAACCTCAATAATTTTGGGGTCTTCCTAAAAATAGCTCAAGAATTTCGGGTTACCCTGGTTTTTACTTTTGAGATATGGCAGCTCTACAGTAGTTGGCGGACAACAAACTGCTAAGCAAGTTGTCCCTAAAATTTCTACTTCCTGCCCCACAAAACAACAACAACAGGGGGTCTTAGAAAATGTACACTGTCAGTTGTGATTTAGAATGGATTCATGAGGCCGCCAACATCATATTCCTTCTCCCTCTACCTCAGCTGCTTTCGCCACTTCCTCAGTTGCCAGGCTGTCCTTCTTGCTTCAGACTCTTCTCCTTCTCAAATTCCTCTCCCCCGCCTCCTAATTGCCACCATGCCATCCATCAGTGGCTACATGAACAGTTTATTTCCTACTTCAGATGAGTTTGTGCAGATTTTTCAGTTGTATACTTTATAAAAAATTTTTTTAAAGAATTCTCATTCACCAACACAACCACAGTCTTAATTGCCTGGAAAAGCACTTATATGAACATTTCTTCCTTTCTTTTTTTTCAGGTTTCAAAGTCGTAAGGAAAATGAATTTCAAAGGATGTGCAACAAAAGATTTTTGTTCCATCAAGAAAAAATTACCATTAGTTAATACTTATAAAGTCATGGCCACTGAAGAGACGTGTTATGATGCTTCAGAAACCTCAAACCAGCCTGAATTTTGAGGATAGGATACAGAATAGCCTCCCTTATTGTGGTTTCCACAATATATTGCCGTTGGGAGGGGGAGTTTACAATCTAGTGCACGTTTCCTCAAACTCGGACCTCCAGGTGTTTTTGGCCTACAACTCTCATGATCCCTAGCTAGCACAACCAGTGGTCAGGGATGATGGGAATTGTAGTCTCAAAATATCTGGAGGGCCGAGTTTGAGGAAGCCTGCTCTATTGGAGACATCCAGGCCTCAGGACCTCTCTTCTTTTTCTCCCTTTTGAGGGGTTGTGGGCTCTAAGTACAAAAAGCTAAAGTGTAACATATAAATCAGTTAAAATTCCAATGTGACCACTATAGAAAACAAAATAAATGATCATGACAAATGAAATGTTCTTTCTCAAATCTGTATCTTTCAATTAAATACAGCATGCCCATAACTTAAGCCTATATAACTTGTGTTCATTCAGCTTTATGTACCTGGCCAATTAAAAATAAAGATAAAAGTAGGTGGAAAGGGAACAGGTGTCTGGGGGAAGAACTTTGGCAATCCCGCCTGCCATTGCACCAAATGTGTTTTCACTATATAGATATACATATATACATACATACATATATATATATATATATATATATATATATATATATATATATATATATATATATATATATATATACATATTCCCCTTCATGGATCACTGCCTTGTCGTGGCGAAGGGGCTTGAATTACTCAGGGAAGCTATGGACAGGTCGTAGTGGAGAGTTTGGACCAAACGTGATCCACCTGGAGGAGTGTCAGGGACTGGTCCATTCCCAAAGCCGAGCTGGCAGGAGAAAGCAGCTGGAGAGAAAGGAGGGAGGTCAGATCAGAAAGTGATTCGCAGGAGAGCCAGGAAGAGAGCGGTAGCAGGGAAGAGGAAACGCAAGCGCACCAGGAAGGGGGAGGGCTCTGGGATCCTGCCAGAGCACTGGGCCCACCAGAGGGAGAGCGAGGGCTCTGGGATACTGCCAGAGCCCCAGAACCGCCAGGTGAAGGGGAACAGGAAACACAGACGCACAGGGAGGAACAGGGGCTTGGGGATGTGACTAGAGCCCCAGACCAACCCAGTGGTAAGGAGGGAGGACGGGGGGAAGCGCCCAGCGTCACCCCACAACTAAGGAGGGGGAGGAAGCGGAAGGAAGCAAGGAGGCGCTTTGGGTTCCCGAAGCTCCTGTGTTGGGGGCGGAGTCGGGAACCCTCACTCCCGGAATCTGGTACGGAGTCGAGTGGACATGAAGTTTGAATGCTCTGATGTTTGATGCTGTAAATAAAGCTATTAGTCTAGCAAGAGACGTGCTTTGGCTGCTTACTCTCGAGGAGACATTATAGAGCCTTCACAAGGAGGAACTGGCAAGCCACTCCAGTATCCCTGCCAAGAAAACTCCATTGGCAAAGACAACAGGCATATAAAAGATATGACGCTGGAAGATGAGCCCCTCAGGTTGGAAGGCGTCCAACATGCTACTGGGGAAGAGCGGAGGACAAGTACAAGTAGATTCAGAGCTGATGAAGCGGCTGAGCCAAACCCAAAAGGATGCTCAGTTGTGGATATGCCTGAAAGCGAAAGGAAAGTCCAATGCTGTAAAGAAAAGTATTGCATAGGAACCTGGAATGTAAGAACTATGAACCTTGGTAAGCTGGATGTGGTCAAAAATGAGATGGCAAGAATAAACATTGACATCCTGGGCATCAGTGAACTAAAATTAACGGGAATGGGCGAATTCAGTTCGGATGACTATCATATCTACTACTGTAGGCTGGAATCCCGTAAAAGAAATGGAGTGGCCCTCATAGTCAACAAAAGAGTGGCGAAAGCTGTACTGGGATGCAATCTCAAAAATGATAGAATGATCTCGATACGAATCCAAGGCAGACCTTTTAATATCACAGTAATCCAAGTTTATCGACCAACTACCAGTGCTGAAGAAACTGAAATTGACCAATTATATGAAGACTTACAACACCTTTTTGTAAGCTCAACATCAAAAAAACTAAGATCATGGCCACTGGTCCCATCACCTCCTGGCAAATAGAAGGGGAAGAAATGGAGGCAGTGAGAGATTTCACATTCTTGTGTTCCATGATCACTGCAGATGGTGACAGCAGTCACGAAATTAGAAGACGCCTGCTTCTTGGGAGAAAAGCAATGACAAACCTAGACAGCATCTTAAAAAGCAAAGACATCACCTTGCCAACAAAGGTCCGTATAGTTAAAGCTATGGTTTTCCCAGTAGTAATGTACGGAAGTGAGAGCTGGACCATAAAGAAGGCTGATCGCCGAAGAATTGATGCTTTTGAATTATGGTGCTGGAGGAGACTCTTGAGAGTCCCAAGGACTGTAAGAAGATCAAACCTATCCATTCTTAAAGAAATCAGCCATGAGTGCTCACTAGAAGGACAGATCCTGAAGTTGAGGCTCCAGTACTTTGGCCACCTCATGAGAAGAGAAGACTCCCTAGAAAAGACCCTGATGTTGGGAAAGATTGAGGGCACAAGGAGAAGGGGACGACAGAAGATGAGATGGTTGGACAGTGTTCTCGAAGCTACTAACATGAGCTTGGCCAAACTGCGAGAGGCAGTGAAGGATAGGCGTGCCTGGCGTGCTCTGGTCCATGGGGTCACGAAGAGTCGGACACGACTGAACGACTGGACAACAACAACAACAACAACAACAACAACAACAACAACAACAACATATATATTGCTTTGGGTTCAATCCGAAGAACATGACCCCCACCTAAATTAATGGCTTGCTGTAGTTTGACGAAGTATTATATTTCCTGATTGAAGCAATCCAGACTTGAGTATTTTCTATCATAGAACTGTAGAGTTGGAAGGACCCAAGGGTCATCTAGTCCAACCCCCCTGCAATGCAGGAATCTTTTTGCCCAACATGGGACTCGAATTTACACCCCTGAGATTGAGTTTCTTACTGTAAAACAGGAAACAAGGAAGCAAATGACAGTACTTGAATAAATGCTTCTATCTTATCAACCTGTAGTAAGAGAAAAAGTTGTCCAGAAAAATAAAGTGCTCATAGAACAAAAAAAAAAAAAAAAAAAGGAAGAAAAGGTAACATAATAGTGTTACAATTTGGTTGAGTGACTCTTGTGGCTAAAATTATTGACCCAGCACATTGAGGGACAACTTGGATTAAAGTATCTACGCAGCTGGTTTGAACCCAAATGCAAGAAAATGTATCAAAAACCACTTTTAGGCCAGTTCTCATACATGAAACCGAGCTTTTCTCCTAAATGTGGAGTTGTAAAAAAATTAAAGGGACAAAGTGCCACCTTTGTGTCATTAAGTGGCAGAAGTTCAGGAAATGGTATTTCAGGAAACACTAAACATGATCTCTTACTGATGCCTTCTCTACCATGGGTGGGTATCTGGAATGGACCAAATGAACATTGAACCTATAAAATGAATTCCAAATATTGATAACTTTGTTCATGCCAAGTCTACATTAGTACACAACTTGTTGAGGTCTAGCAAATTTGTATATATCTTCATCTCTCATCCAAGGTAATTGCACTGTGATTAGATGGTGTCAGGGATGTAGCTGAGTCGGACACCTTGGAAGAGTCTGACTCTGGAGAGGAGGAAATGCAGTCACAGATAGAGCCAGACTGGGTTTGTTTGGCCCCGCTTCCTCCAGAGTTTCCAGACGCAGATAGAGCAGCAGACTCAGGAAGCTCACAGTAGCGGAGGGGGGGAGGAGGAAATAGACGGCCTTCAGGGGGTTGCTACGCAACGAGGAGGGAGGCAACATTCAGAGGGCTCTTTGTTTGAGAGTGAAGGGCAAATCCATCCTCCTTCTCTATATCCCAGAAGAGCTGAAAGGGTTAAAATGCAACAGAATGACAAGAGAGAAAGGACTGGACTTTGGTGCTCTTCATGTTTCGAAGGGGCGGAGACTCAGAGTGAGCAACTCGTAGCCAAGAATGGCAGGCTCAGTGACACTCTCTCTGTGTTGATTGTAAATAAATGTACAATAAAGCTGTCAAGAGGCTCATTAATTCTTATCGGAGCTTGTTTGCCTGCCTGAGATCATTACAGATACACAACATACATCAATATTATAGTCTTGAATTTGATGGTGCATGGATTCCCAATAAATAGTCGAGAGGCAATTGTATTTGATCCAGCAGAACCTTACTGCTACAGAAGGCAAATGGTCACAAATTCAATACATTCAGGATTGGCACTGTCCAGCAGACTTAACTTAAACTTACCATAACTTATAATAAGAGTAAATCTCAACACTAAACATAATATATACAGAACACCACACAGTGAAAGAGAGATAGAAAAGACTGAAAGCCATGCTCCTTCTGGCCTTACTATTATAGTCAGCATGACCTTGTAGGAATCTCCTTACTTGTTACTTTAAGCCGTAGAGTTGGGTCTTACCCTCCAGAGCAGGAGAAAACAAGCTTGCTCCTTCTTCATATGTCAGCCTTTAAGATATTAATCTCTATTTTCCTAGCTAAACATATCCAATTCCTTCATCTGTTTCTCATACAGCTTAGTTTCCAAACCCTTAATCATCTGGGTTGCCCACCTCTGCACACATTCCAACTTGCTAATACTCTTCTTAAATTGCTGTGCCCAGAACTGGACACAGAACTCCAGAGGTGGTCTGGCCAACACAGAATAGAGTGCAATTATTACTTCCCCAATCAGGATGCTATTCTTCTGTTGATTCAGCCTAGAATAGCATAAGCTCTTTTTTACTGCGGCATCACACTGTTGACTCATGTTAAGTTTTTGGTCTACTAAGACCCCTAGTCCTTTTCAAATTACTACTGGCAAGCCAGGTGGTGTGTGTGTGTGTGTGTGTGTGTGTGTGTGTGTGTTACAGGAAATGGGAGATATAGTTGAAGGAAACAGGCCAACCCCATTCTTATCTCCCACCCAACTGATACCCTCCATATTTTTTAGAGGACACTCAGCCCTCATCAATAAATTTCTTTCTAAGCAATGGACTGTATTTGTATGGGAGACAGTAGGGTACAGGACTGAAAGAACTGGTCGAAAGACTGACACTCCTAACTATATTAAACAGAAGTCAGGATGGAATACTGCCTTCTTTTACCAGTGATGATCCAGAAGGATGTCGTGGTTGGTGGCATCAAAGGCTGCTGAGAGATCCAGCAGAACTAGGAAACAGCTTTCATCTTTGTCCCTAACCCGCTGGAGACAGTCAATAGCCCCATGGAGGCCATGCTTTCCACGAAGTCCCAAGCGACCCCTTGTAAGGTCATTTTGGCATGGATGTAAAAATCCCCCAGGCCAACCAAACTAGGTGTGTCTCCAGGAGAACATCACCATGACCTGAAGCAGCTCAGGCAGGGAATCTTCAGTGCAGCGGGGAGGTCAGTACAACAAAAGTAATCCTGTACAACTTCCAGAACATGCACTCAGAAAACTGGGTCTTCCCAATAGGATGCCTGGTGCAAACTAAAGACTTCCTAAAAATCACTGCAAAACATGACCTGGGTTGCTCTGCGTAAGAGAAACCTGGTGGACAAGCAGTGGCAAGGACAGGCCCATGTGCTTCATCCAACCAAGTCTCTGTCACACATGCCAGATTAAAATTACCTTGACTTTCTAGGCATCTGGTTAGTCTTGTCTAAACAGGAATATTTTTAGTAGGTGCCAAAAAGAGTACAGTGAAGGAGCCTGCTTGATCTCATTGGGCAGGGAGTTCCAAAGTATAGGCGCTGCCACACTAAACAACTGAGTTCTTATAAATGCAGAAAGGGTATTATGTATTATTATGCCACATAATACCCACATAATACTCACATTGCATCATAATCTGGGGCGCAAGTCAGTGCCCTTGGTTGTGCCCCACTAGTGGGTTACACGCCACAGCTTTTTCTACTAGTTACTGGAGATCCTATATGGGAGAGGCTATTGCGCACATGCCTTGTAGGAATATAGTTAGGCACACTGGGACCAGAATGCTGAATTCTGAACATGCCCTTGGTGTGATCCAAGATGGGATAAGAATCCTCTTATTTCCCGACTCCTGGATTTCTCAGTGGGTCGCCATAGTTCTCCAAACAGTAGGAATCTGTCCTGGTTGCCTAGTGACAATTGGCTAAAGCTGTGTAAGAGCATTCAACTCGCTACTGACACCGGCAATGCTTCACAAAATGTATGAAGTGTGGGGATTATGGCTGGATTGGCGCTGGCAAGCCACGTCGATCCTGCCAAGGCTGCAAATGCAGCGCTGGCATGCCACGCTGTCATTATAACGTCGGGATGGCAGACACGAGTCAAACACACAAAAGAACAAAGAGGGTGGTGGAAAAGTACTGAAGAGGTCACAAGATGAGCAGGGAGGGGTGCATGAGGGGAGCATGTGGTCGGAGCATGGAGAGTGAGCACGTCCGCAATGGAGATGTCATGTGGGAGGTTTTGGGGTGTCGCCAGAGTGTCCTGTGTTTCCTTATATGGAGCTATGTGTTACATGCGTATGGATATGGATCTTTGAGTTGTACCTGTGGGGTTAATCATTGACCTATGTGTGAGATTTTCAATAAAAGAAGCCCCTCGGGCATGGTTTCGAGGTGGCCTTCCTGTGCAAACCATCCTGTCGTTGCGTCGTGTTTTTGCCAGCGCAACAATAAAGGCATGAAGAAAGCCTTTGGACCAACAGTTAGGAAAACTGCATCACTGAAATGTCTGTTGGGAAAGATCATCACACACCACAGCAAGCAACTAAAGCAATAGGCAGAGCACTATCAAGAACTGTATTTGTGGGAAAACATGGCATCTGACACAGCAGTTGACAGTGTCCAGACTCTACCTATCTTGGAAGAGCTGGATGACCTCCCTCCCTTGATTTGCTGACAAATGCCATCAACTCTCAGACATGTGGTAAAGGCCCAGGACAGGACCGAATTCCAACAGAAGTGCTGAAAGCCCCCTTCAATTCCTCCGTCATGATGCATCTCCACAGCCTCCTCTTGGGAACAAGGATCTGTGCCACAAGACATGTGCAACTCCAGCAACAAAGGTGACCACCATGACTGTAATAACTACCATGGAACCTTAGTAATTCTCAGTACTTTGTGGAAGGCCTTTGCCCTTATAGTTCTTAACAGATTACAGTCACACACTAACAGGATCTATTCCGAGTCACAGCATGACTTTAGAGGTCAAAGGTGAATAGTCAACATGATTTTCTCACTGTGTCAGCTGCAGGAGAAATGTTGAGAGCAGAGATACCTGTTTGATCCATTCCTTCAGAACACTGTACCTTCCAAAGCCACATCAAAGGGTTCTAAGGTCTGCAACTGCTGTTCTTGAGTCTTCCCTTCTTGTGTATTGGAGGTTATCTGAGTATTATTGAGATAAGTTACGAAGGCAGGAACCTTATGGCTCAAGTACCGTACTTCTTACTCCTTCCTTTCAACATGTTATTCTCTCTTCCTCCCAATCTCTAATTTATTCAGGGTGCTCTCTTCCATGCTCCTAGGAGTCATCTGATGCTCTTGGTGAATAAGTGCTTCAGGCAGGAGAACACCTGCTTTCTCCTTGAGAAACAGATGGTCATACTGATTCCAAGTGTCTCCCATGCAAACTAGGGGAATGTATCTTGAGCAGGAACATCATCATTTGTTTAAGGGCAACCAAGGATGAAATCTGAAACCTCAATGGTATTTATGTTTGAGAATGTATGCAGATATATATTATTCTAAAAGCATGCAGGTATTTTCATTGATAATTTCCCCTGTTTCTTGACAACACTTCACGATATTCCAGTAGAATAGACCTCTTACATGAGTGTAGCTGTAATTTGCTGGGTTACAATTTATAACACATCCTTGTTCAATTTATTTTTTATTTTTTGAGCCAGCTGTGAGAAAGAAATGACTAGCTATATCAGCAAGAAATTCAAATCAACCCTTTCCTTATTGATATTATATGTTGCTTACTAACATATGCACCTTGGGCAAAGGGTGATTAAAAATAATCACCTGGTAAGCACTGAATTTAGCAAGCTAACACTTAAAGTAGTTTCTTCAAGAATCACCATATAAGTACAGTGTAATTTCTTCTGCAAAATCATGTGAATATTCTAGGATACAGGTAGATAGCCGTGTTGGTCTGTCATAGTCAAAACAAATTAATTTTTTCCCCCTTCCAGTAGCACCTTAGAGACCAACTAAGTTTGTTCTTGGTATGAGCTTTCATGTGCATGAAGCTCATACCAAGAACAAACTTAGTTGGTCTCTAAGGTGCTACTGGAAGGAATTTTTTTATTTTTTTTATTCTAGGGTAGTTACTTTAAAGATTACACATACGTGGGATGAGATGGACCTGTTTTTCTGCACACACAAAATGGCAAGCACCTGGAATAGCTTGATCCACCACCCATCTTCACCTTACATCCAGCTAGCTGATCCAGTGGCCTGGTTTATACTGTATAAAGCTGCTTTATACTGTATGCTATATTTTTGAGAGACAGGGGAGGATGGTTTTGTGAAAGATTTTAATAAAGATTGAAAACTGGAACCTAAAAATGTCGCCCTCACGTTTCTCCTGCGCCTCTCTGTTTGCTGGCTTATAAAACGTAGCAGAGTTTCTTCTATCTTAGCAGCCTTTAAATGCAGTGTTTCACAGCCTCTCTGTGTGAAGACTTCTCAGCAATAAAACGCTGACACAGTTTATTCCAAACTGTCAACATTTATTAATAAAATAATATACTTCCAGAGATTTCTGACATTGCTTCCTCCTCACTAAAAGAAACCAGTAACCAGTAACTGTTTCCAACTGTCATCTGTGAACAGCCCCACCCAGTGACCAGAGCGTCATAGCTGTTAACTCTTTAAGCTCTGTTATCCTTCACAGGTTTTTCTTATTTCCCATTTCCCTTTATTCTTCCCATTCTCTTGATTTCACTTCTTTCTGGCTCTCATAAGATAAGATTTTTATTGCATTGCATTGCATTGCATTGCATACGGGGAATGTCAATAAGAATGTCTGCATACGTTTGCTTTTTAAAAGATATATCTGACTTCAGGTGGTGCTAGAGTGTAACTTGCAGGTTTGACGCTGTGTGCTGACACAATATTGCAGGCCTATTTGGCAACAACCTCTTGGAGCCAGGTTCTGAAATGGAAGGGAGAGGGAAAGGGAGAGGGGGGTGGCTTTGACCTGAATCAGGTAAATTCATTCTGATTGACATGAGAATCCCCATTCTCAGGCATGTACACTAGACCCTGCATAAGAGAGCAGCACCCAGGGCATCTGAGATGAAAAGATTAAAAAGACAACATAATCTACATGGGGAAAACAGGCACTTGTCAGAAATTAAAAGGTGTGTTTTCTTTTTGCTTGTTTATAAGTATTCAAGAGGGTTCTGAAATAAGAATAGTACAAAATATCTTACATTGAGGCAGCATTGCAGTTGACCAGTTCAAGGAACATTATACATATCTTGCTGGGGTCTTATATATACTAGCCTTTTGCGCTCTTTCACTCTTGTCTGATGTTCCTAACCCTTCTTTTAGACTTTCTTAGCTTCTTTTGGATTCTTATGGATATATATATATATTCTGTTTTAACTCATTTTAGGTTTTTTTAAAAAACTTTTACCATTTTTAAAAATGATTTTAAATTATTGTACCCCTCCCTCCTTATGCTGGTCTAAGGCCATAATAAAGGTTTGTTTGTTCTTGCGGCTGGAACCATGAGTTGTCTCCAACTAAGTTTCACTCAGATTGAACTAATTGAAATTAATGAGCCTACGTCAGCCATGCCAGTTAATTTTGTGGGTTGCTCTGAAAAGGACTAGCATATATTTCCATAATAAATAAAAACCAAACCTGCCTATACCACACATTTTACCAATTATCTAAAATCCTTCCTTTTTTTCTTTAGAATGGTCATTCATACTAGGATTACTAAATATAGGACCAATTTTTACCAGTATCCTTTTTTAAAAAAATTCCCCCTTACACACAGATCACTCCCATTTCCAGGTTTCCTCTTCCCTGGTACGCTGCAGTCTGCTTTGTGCACATACCTCATGATGTATGTTATTGTAAGTTTAAGTTTATTAGAATGCACATGGTTCCAGGCAGTAAATATATTGTGCTAATGTCCTATAGAATATTTGAGGGCTCCACATCCTTTGTCTATCTCAAATGAGGCAGCTGAGGAATGGAAGAGTGACATTTGAGTACTGCAAGAAGAGTGGGACAATTAAAGTGAAAGGAGGGCTTATTTTAAACAACAGCAGATAATTGAACAATGCAGGGATGGAGGACATGTGGTTTTAAGCAATGGCAGAATTTATTAGTAAAGGAGAGGAAGGAAAACATTGAGGGTTTTTATGATAAAATTGCACGCCACCCCAATCTATGAGCAGTGTGAAATTCCAGGGGTTCCAGGTACTCAACCAGGGTTCATGTTTTCTTTTGAAATGATGCACAGCAGAGAGACTGTAGTGTCTTTATGATATATGGTTTATTTACGCATATATAACCTGAGCCTACAATGGAGGGGCTCACAACATTGCGAGCCCAGGCACAGAAAATGCACGGCATTGGTGGGGTCAGTGAAATGTAGGAAAAGAGACACAGAGCATCATTGTTGGGTTGAAATATGCCAAAACTTTTTGTTGATTACTGATGTAAGTAGGCTTTGCAAAGGTATTAGGTCAGCTCTGATGCTGGTTGATGATTGGCTGGGTCAACTCTCAATTGAGGGCCACCCTATGACGTACATCAAATTAGGGTGCCTTTCAGGTTTACCACCTGGAAGGGTGCTATGGCCCTGTGTAGGCTCCTGGTGAGAAACCCATTCTATCAACCTCTGCCAAGAATGAAGGGATAGCACCATCAGCAGAGCATGAGACTCAATCTCAGGGTTGTGGATCTGAGCCTCATATTGGGCAAAAGGTTCCTGCATTGCGGGGAATTGAACTAGATGACCCTTGTGGTCCCTTTCATGTCCAGAATTCTATGGTTAACACAGAAGTCAGAGATGTCTACACACACACACACACACACACACACACACTGTGATGCATAGCTGTCAACTTTTCCCTTTTCTTGCGAGGAATCCTATTCGGAATAAGGGAATTTCCAGCAAAAAAAGGGAAAAGTTGACAGCTCTGGTGATGGCCTGGGATTCGGACTCAGATGCTGAACCTAAGGCAGTGTTTCTCAACCCTGTGCCTCCAGATGTTTTTGGCCTACAACTTCCATCATCCCTGACCACTGGTCTTGCTAGCGAGGGATGATGGGAGTTGTAGGCCAAAAACATCTGGAGGCACAGGGTTGAGAAACACTGACCTAAGGTATCCCAGCCTGCACAGGATTCCCCGCCTCCAGAACCAGCTGAGCTGGGGCTAGGGCATGAGCCTGAAGGGTCCTCACCTGTGCTGGATCCTAAGGTTCAGGCATCAGCTGAGTCTGCTCTGGCTCCTGATGGGATGGAGGACCCATTGCCTGCAGGTGCTCTACTCTCAGCCCCGTCAGAGGAAGCTGAGGCTGCCCCTGGGTCCGGTAACCCACCAGCCTCTCCTGAGCTTGTGTCTGCCTGTTTGCTCGTGCCTGTTCCTGACCCATACCTTGCCCTGCTTCCTGCCTTGCTCTGTGCCGGACTGACCCCCTGTTGGACTCCTGGACCTTGGACTGGACTTTTACGAACCCCCGGCATGTTTCTGACCTCTGACTACCCGGCTGGACCCATGGACTGTTACCTGACTCTGCTGCCGCCCCGCCCCTGGAATTGGTTGCCTCGCTGGACCTACCGCTGTTGTCCGGGACTGCTGGTCATGCCCCCGCTTGGCCCCGGGTGAGTTTCTGGTCTTCCCACCCGGTGTCCTCTGGGCTGGGCAACCCCAGGGCCAGCATACACACGCTTATACATCCATCCAGGTTAGCATGGGACATTTTCACTCTTACCCACTTGAGGATGGGTGGAGTAGGAAGGATCAGGGGTGTGACCTAGGCAGAGGTTCTGGCCTAGTGGGACTCCAGATAGAGAGGCACATAGGGGTCATTTGCCCCCAAGCCAGAGTTTCCAACCCCTGATGCAGATTATAAAATAGTTCCATAATCCCTGAAAGCTTCCCATCTTTTGGCTTCCCCCATTCAGCCAAATGAACAGTTTAAGAGCATGGATTGCAATACACACACACACAAACACACACACACACACACACACTTGTTGTTGTTGTTCAGTCGTTCAGTCGTGTCCGACTCTTCGTGACCCCATGGACCAGAGCACGCCAGGCACGCCTATCCTTCACTGCCTCTCGCAGTTTGGCCAAACTCATGTTAGTAGCTTCGAGAACACTGTCCACACACACACACTTCACACATAATCAGGCTCTTCTCAGGGGTTACGATCAGCATGGGATGGGATACAAAATTCAGCTGGAAGAATTTCATACAGTTCCCAAAGAATCCAATTCCAACACTGTGTTCCAATATAAAATCACGGGATGTCTGGGAATGTATGCAATCCCTAGTTTCATCATACCTCACCCCTCACTGGACCAGTTCTTCCCACTTTTAACCCTCGGGCTCCTCTTCTTGGCCTATAAATTCCTTCAAATCAGCCTTTTGCTCCATCAGTCGCCTGCTTTTTTGTTCTGAGTGCTTCTTAGTTTTTGATCTCCAGCACTATGAAGATCTTCCTGAGTACTTATCTCCTCTTGTTCATCCTTTCCCCAGGTGAGAAGGAAACTTAAAATATTGAATGATTTATTCAACTCTGGCAGCGGATATGTCGTGGGCTAGACAAGCCAGATTGATATAGGCTCTATGAAGGAAAAAGGAAGCTTAAAATACTGAATAAGCTCAGGAGTATCTCGAGGGGAATATCTAAATTTTGGAGGGGAGGGAGAACACCAACAAATCATGTTAGAGGTTCTGATAGAATGTACTTCTGTTTCATGAGGTTGACTTTGTTCACAAAGAGACTCCCCGGGTTTGTTCAGATTGGTGACACTAAATGAAAAATTGGAATTGGATAGAACAAAAAAGAAAGTATCCCAGGTACTGCCTGGTATTAGAGTCAACTGTTGTAGTGCTTCCTGTGCTGATCTGGCTAACCTGTTTGGGATTGATACCCCTCTCATGGCGACTCAGCCATCTCCCCATTGCTTCCAGCATAGATCAGCATCCTGTGGTTTATGGACCCAATGCAGCCTGCAACAGGTTGCCTTCCTTCCATATTTGTTGATTCACCCCTTGCTCTGTTATAGCAATCATGTTTCCCCCAACTGGCCAAAGTGTTTGGCAAGGTTTGATGGGCATAATTTCCATGGGTGGAAAGTGGATGTTGATGACTCTCCAGGTGTACCTTCCCCATTGACTTCATGCTCTTCTCATCCACCCGAAAACTATTTGTTTGGCTGAGGGGGGCACCATTACCAGCCCCATTAATAGGTTCTGCCTGTTAAAGTATACAGCGGTACTTCGGAAATCCCATTGGGGAGAGGATGACCCTGCCTTAGCGTATGCATGCATAATAGTAAACAGGAAGAAGGTTATGTGCCTATCCATCTTTGTGTCTGGAGATGTTCCTGTGTGAGAGAAAGGGGGAAATGTGTGTCGGTGTGGCTGCACTACATATGGATCCTGAGACCATTATGACAGATCATGTCTGGCTTGGAAGATTGCATCCAATAAAGGCTGAGATCAAAGTCAATCTCCTAAGTGGCAATGTAATGCCATTTATCAAGGACTGAGCACCTCGTGTACTGAATGTCTCCTTCTCTTTCCTCTCTACAGCTGCAACACTGATATGTTCCACAAGGGTGGAAGGTGAAATCATAGAAGTTGAGAATTGTGATATCGTAGGAAGCAGTTGCTTTTCAAATTTTGTTCAATACTCTTTAAGTGAGTATAAAACCCTTTCTGCCAGATTAAACCTGAGTGTGTGGGTCCATTTTGTCTGTGGGGTATCTAGGGGTGTCTACAGAATGCTGATCTCACCCAATGTTGAGGAAATCAACCCGCTTTTTTCCAGGGAAGAGATGTTTTATGCATTCAACTGATTCATTAAGTGCTGAAATATCAAAGAGCTAGAGATAAAATGAGGTAAGTGTATACTTGAACCAGCCACTTAATTCTTCCAAAAAGACACAGTAACCATATGGCTTTATCTCTGCAAGGGGTCCTATGCAGAAGATTTCTCCCACGGGGTTGGAAAACACTTCTAAGGCACATGCTATAGCAACACATTTTTCTGTTTGTGTGCATATTGCATGCTGCTTCAACACACCTCTATTTGTGCACAAGCTTCTTTTTGTTGAAGTCACATTCCACAACATTTACCCTGTTTCGCCTGAAATAAGACGTAGCCATAAAATAAGCCATAGCAGGATTTCTACGCATTTGTGAAATATAAGCCATACCCCGAAAATAAGACATAGTGACGCGGCGCCTCTCCCTTAAGACGGCCTGGATAGGCGTGGCTATGCAGCGTACCGACGTGGAGCGGTTAAAATAAGACATCCCCCGAAAATAAGCCATACTGTGTTTTTTTGAGGGGAAAAAAATATAAGACGGTGTCTTATTTTAGGATCATCACGGTAGAAGTCTCCACAGAGTGATAAAAAACCTCAGAACTGGGCATCTGATGGCACTGATATATAAAAATACTAATATGTTTTATTCAAGCCTCACAGCAGCTCTTTATCAACTGAAGGCTGATTAATCCATTATTTTGATGATATCTGGTAGAGATGGATGGTAGAACAACTTATTCCATGCCCTTGCCTATTTCTGTGTGCAAGAAAACAAGTCACATATGTCCCATTTAAGTGCATTTTTTAAAGAAACTATGCTAAAAAAATTCATACAGTTTTGCAGAAGAAATTATGTTGTGCTTATTAGGTGATTCTTGAATATACTACTTTAAGGATTAGCTATCCTTTCCCATTCTCTCTTACAGATGGCTCTAGAAAAGTAAAAACTGAACGAGGATGTGTTATAAATTGTACCTCGGGAAGTTATAGCTACACTAAAGCGAAGGATGTATTCTACCGGAGTATCATGAAGTGCTGCCAAGATGACTTGTGCAACACTGAAAAGTTTGAATGTAAGTAGTTGCAGCCTTTTATAATTATATATCCCTGAGCATAAATAGGATTGGGGTTTGAGGTTTCTTCCATGGTTACATGTAGACAAATAATGTTGTTCCTGAGCAGGATTCATTCCCCTAGTTCAGCGTTTCCCAACCGGTGTGCCGCGGCACACTGGTGTGCCGCGAGACACCGGCTGATGTGCCGCGGAAAAAGGGACCTGCAGCCCAGGGCTGCACAGGACCATGGCGGCAGCGCTGCTGGAGCCCAGCGGCGAAGCGGAAGCCAGGGTGGCGCTGCTCCCTTGGCTGCTGCAGCAGCAGCAGCAACAGAAGCCTCGCGGGAGAATCCCGACCTGGTGCCCCAGCTGATGGGCGGGAGAAAGGACGCCGCGCTACAGCTGATCCCAGAGGTAACTCTGGGTCAGGAGACCCGGCGCAGCCGGGTGGGGGAGGAGCGGTGTGCCGCGAGATTTTTTTAATGAAACAAGTGTGCCGTTGCCTAGATTAGGTTGGGAAACACTGCCCTAGTTTGTATGGGAAGTGCCTAAAATCAGCATTACCATTTTGTCCTTGGCTACTGTAACGTTTTTGCACTGTTTGTTCTTTACTTTTCAAAATAACCCATCAAGGGTTAACTCAGACTCTAGGCTTGACTGACTGAACATTCCATGAGGGGGGGCGGCTGACTGTTGGAGGAGGATGGGCAGCCGTTTATTCAGTTGAGAGGGGGTTTGGAAGAGGGAGTGTGGGGTGGTGTAGGAGAAGAAGCTGAGGGAGTAGGAATAGGTTAGGGAGATGTATTGTTATTGGTTATATGTATAAAAACAAAGTTATTTACTCTGAAAATTAAGTCTGTACACGCTTAGCCTGATAATAAAGAAGTTACATCTTTAAAGTGCCAAACTTGAAAGTCGTCTGAATTACTGTCCAGCCAAAGTACATGAAAGGCCCAGGTGGGGGATACCCTTTAAAAGACTATACTTTCCCTCAATAAGGAATGGGAAGGTAGTGAGTACGAAGGTTGCTGAGAGGGCTAAAAAGGGAGAAACGACCCAGGTTGTCACTAAGTTACCTCAGGGAAGAGGCAAGCTTGGCAGTAGGGGTTCTATAGAGGTTAGACCCCTGTTACTGGACACAAGGGGGAGTTTCTCATATAGCTCAGGAATAAAAGCGTACCTGGTCACGGTTAGAGGCTGGAAAGGACCTCTCTCTTATTGTTTTAGAAGACTCTCAAGAGTTAAAGGGGTTTACAGGAAGGGTCTTGGTTGCCAAGGCCTTTGTCGTTACATTTTTGGTGGCAGCGGCGTGATTCGAATTCTTAACCCACACGCCTGTTGAGTTGGGAATCAGACGACTATATTTATTTTGTTTTGACAGAAAGATGGCACATTTAAGGAAAGCCAAGGAAGCGAGAGGAGATGAGAGAACTGAAGAGAGGGAAACAGGAGAGAACCCTAGTACAGAATTAGAGATCATGAAGATTAAATTAGAGATGGCCAGGGTTGAGGCAGAGAGGGAGCGAATTGCTTCTGAAGAGAGAATGCAGGCTGAGAAATATAAAGTAGAGCAGGAGAGAATAATTATGGAAAAGGAAGTACAGCTAGGCAGACTGAGGATTGAGGAAATTCAAGTGAGATCAGAATTGCCTCAGAGTCAAACCAATAGTGATAGTACCCCGGTTAATCTCAAACTGTTTCCTAAATTTGTGAAGGGAGACGATGTAGAAGCATTCTTTTGTAGTTATGAAAGATGCTGTAAGGAATATAAAATTGACGAAAACAACTGGATGATGTATCTGAGACCACAAATATGTGGGATACTGAGTGAGATCTACTCAGATCTGAGAGAAGAAGAGCTTTCTAGCTATGAAATATTTAAACAAAAGGTTAAAGTGAGGTGTGGTTTAACTTCGGAGCAGAGTAGGAGATTGTTCCGTGAGGTTAAACGCAATCATAATGAAACCTTTTCACAATTGGCCAGCCGGTTAGATAGATTGCTGGATAGATGGATCCAGGGAAGTGGAGTACAAAATTTTGATGAACTCAAGCAGTTAATTTGCTTAGAGCAGTTCTTTAAACATGTTCCCGCCAATTTGCGTTGGTTTTTGAGAGACAAAAAGTTACGCTCTGTATCTCAGGCGGCAGAAGTTTTGGATGAACTGGAGATTGATTTTAATGAAGTACCATTTATTAAATCTCCACAGAAATATAAACCTTGGAAATCTGGTGAGAAGGAAGATAAACCAGAAAATTTTCCTGTCAGGGAAGCAGGCTATGACAGGACAGGGACAAGAAAGATCACGTGCTACAACTGCAATAAAGAAGGACATATTAGGTCCAGATGTCCCCTACTGGCCAAAGCGCAAATTACATCAACTACAGCTAAGCCCATTAAGCTGCTGAAGCAAACAGAGCCTGGTAATTTTACACAAACACCAGAATCAAACGAAGCAAGTAGCCCCTCAGAATCAATTTCCAAGATAATGCAGGTCTGGAGGGCGGAACAAACTAATACTCAAGATTATATGGAGGTTATTCAGTTAAATGGGAGAGAGGTGCTTGGTTTAAGAGATACGGGTGCAGAGGTCACTCTAGTTAAATCTCAGTTTGTAACACCAAAGCAGTACCTCCCTGAGCAATCTTATAGTCTAAAAGGAATAAGCGGACTCGAGTTCGAAGTACCCCTTGCAGAAATTTTCGTGCAGTATAAGAATTATCAGGGGAAGTGGAGAGTAGGTGTATGGGATAGCTTGGATATTCCTATCCTTATAGGGAATGACCTAGCTAAGCCTAGACAACAAGTTAATGTCATTACCCGTGCACAAGCTCAGGATCTTGGTAGTCAACCACCTGCCAGTAACGATACACCTTTAGTTACTGAGGAAAATGCCATGCTGTATGATATGCCCAATGCTCAAGAACACAGTACTCAGTTCTTAGAGGAGCAAAAGGAAGATGTGACATTAAGAGAGCTTTGGGGGAAAGCCTTAAGTGCAGACACAGAAGTATCTTTAGAGAACCCCTGTGTATTTAAAATTATCGATGAGAGACTTTATAGAGTAGCCAGAAGAAGAAAATCGGCTGCTAGGTGGGAAAAGAAAAAGCAATTAGTGCTGCCCAAGAAGTACAGGCTACAGGTACTTCAAATGGCACATGATGCTCCAACTGCTGCACATTTGGGCATCAACAAGACCCGAGATCGAATCCAAGCACGGTTCTATTGGCCTGGAATGGGAAAAAACATTCAAGAATATTGCAGGTCATGTTTAAGTTGCCAACTAGTGGGGAAAAGCGGTGACAGGACAAGGGGATTTTTACAACCTATCCCTGTAATCCATGAACCCTTTTCTCGAGTAGGAGTGGACATTCTAGGACCTCTATCCAGAGCCACCAAAAGAGGACATAAATTCATTTTGTGCTTGGTTGACCATGCCACAAAATTTCCGGAGGCGATACCTCTTAGAGACATTGAGTCTAAGACTGTTGCCAAAGCCCTTTTGTCCGTGTTCACAAGGCTGGGTTTCCCGAAAGAGATTTTAACCGACTTAGGGACTGCCTTCACGTCCAAAGTTATGGCAGATCTGT
Source organism: Darevskia nairensis (assembly GCA_034642065.1). Classification (NCBI taxonomy): domain Eukaryota; kingdom Metazoa; phylum Chordata; class Lepidosauria; order Squamata; family Lacertidae; genus Darevskia; species Darevskia nairensis. The sequence goes on from JAWWNI010000184.1 coordinate 723,937, forward strand.
TGACACTTTGCGGAATAAAGCACTTGAAAACGACAGCATACCATCCACAAACCAACGGATTAACTGAAAAGTTCAACGGGACTCTAAGCAGAATGATAAAGGCTTACTCATGCAATCACCCCAACGATTGGGATGAACGGTTGCAGCACTTTTTATTTGGATATCGAGAAGTTCCACAAGAAAGCACTGGCTTCAGTCCTTTCGAGCTTTTATACGGAAGACAACCGCGTGGGCCGCTGGACCTCATGAGAGCAGCATGGATTGGCACGGAAAACATTGACAGCCCAGACGTGGTTACGTATTTCCAGGAGCTGCAAAGTGACCTGAAGGAGCTTCAAGATCTAGTTGGTTCCAACTTGCAGAGGGCACAACGTCACCAGAAACATTGGTACGATGCTCGCGCCAGGGATCGCACGTTCCAGCCAGGGGACAACGTGTTGGTGCTCAGAACAAGACGGCACAAAAAGCTGGAAGCATCTTGGGATGGTCCATTCAAGATTATCAAGAAACTGTCTGCAGTTAATTATTTAGTAGAGGTAAACCAGGAAGAGAATCGCTGTAAGGTTATGCATGTTAATTTATTGAAACCCTATTTGGATAGGAAAAATTTCATTTTAAAAGTGAAGGGGGAAGAAAAGATAGTGACTCAGTTGACTGGGTGGGGGAAGCTACATTATGGGACCACTGTATCAGAGGTTTCATTGGACGAGGCTTTAACGTCTGAACAGAAGGGGCAGTTAAAATTAGTGTTGGCCCAACATGCAAAAATCTTTTCTAATATACCGGGTAAGACTAATTTGGCGGATGCATTATCTCGTTATTTCTAAAAAGTGGAAGGAATATGTATTTATGAATATCAAATGTTTATTCTGATTATAGTGTTATATATGTATAGGTCTAAGGGAAATAGGTAAAAACGGTTATAGTTATGTTTGTAAAGGAATGTACCGTGACCTATTGAACCGGCATTACTAAACATAAGTAAGTAAATGCCTATGCAATTTCTCAGGGGTAGGGAGATTTGTAACGTTTTTGCACTGTTTGTTCTTTACTTTTCAAAATAACCCATCAAGGGTTAACTCAGACTCTAGGCTTGACTGACTGAACATTCCATGAGGGGGGGCGGCTGACTGTTGGAGGAGGATGGGCAGCCGTTTATTCAGTTGAGAGGGGGTTTGGAAGAGGGAGTGTGGGGTGGTGTAGGAGAAGAAGCTGAGGGAGTAGGAATAGGTTAGGGAGATGTATTGTTATTGGTTATATGTATAAAAACAAAGTTATTTACTCTGAAAATTAAGTCTGTACACGCTTAGCCTGATAATAAAGAAGTTACATCTTTAAAGTGCCAAACTTGAAAGTCGTCTGAATTACTGTCCAGCCAAAGTACATGAAAGGCCCAGGTGGGGGATACCCTTTAAAAGACTATACTTTCCCTCAATAAGGAATGGGAAGGTAGTGAGTACGAAGGTTGCTGAGAGGGCTAAAAAGGGAGAAACGACCCAGGTTGTCACTAAGTTACCTCAGGGAAGAGGCAAGCTTGGCAGTAGGGGTTCTATAGAGGTTAGACCCCTGTTACTGGACACAAGGGGGAGTTTCTCATATAGCTCAGGAATAAAAGCGTACCTGGTCACGGTTAGAGGCTGGAAAGGACCTCTCTCTTATTGTTTTAGAAGACTCTCAAGAGTTAAAGGGGTTTACAGGAAGGGTCTTGGTTGCCAAGGCCTTTGTCGTTACAGCTACCTAACAGCCCTGCTGGCCCTGGGAATCATCATTCTTGGGCAGAACTGCAGAGGTAGTAAGAGAAACTGGTTGTTGCTGCTGCATGCCATCTAGCTAGTCAACTACAAAAACAGCACTGCAGAGGCAAAAGGGTGTTGGGATTTTGATGAGTCCAGTTTTATAAAATTGCCTCTTTCATGGGTTGAATTGTCTGAGGACACTCCTTGGTGGGTGGAAGGAGTATCAGGGAATGTTTGTGTGCAGTTCCTCCCCACCTCAGGTGAGAATCTGGAGTGGGAGACAACAACCAGGGAGGGAGCCAGATTACTGCCAGGTATATCTGTGTGATGGGCGAGTGGCAATTTGCATTGTTATTTTGTACGGTCCAGTCAGCAAACAGTTTCTTGGTCTCCTTGGTTTCTGCAGTACATTTTTGATGTGTGGAAGTAGTGGCTGGCAGTTTTGTTGTTGTTGTTGTTGCTTAGTCATTTAGTCGTGTCCGACTCTTCGTGACCCCATGGACCAGAGCATGCCAGGCACTGACAAGTGAGTTAGAGATACTGGCGCAAGTGGGTGGATGGTGTGTTTGTTGTAATTCCCATTCCACCTTAACAACAGACTGAGGATGGATGTTATCACTTGTCTGTATGTTCCAGTGTGCTGCTGGGAGCTTCCTGTCTTCAGTCTGTACTTACTTTCTCTTTTGCTAATGAACATGGAGGTGTGCTTTCTTTTGTCCTCATGTTCTAAGAATAAATGCTTGTAAATATCGCTTTAGCCAGTCTCTGAGGTGCAATCTTCTGCTGTGCAAGCAAGGAGGAGTGCTTAGCTTCCCAGAAGCTAGGTCTCTGGATTTCTGCTGGTGTGTTTCCAGGGGTTTGAAAGTCGCCCGGCAGATCGGCCGGGGGTGTATGGGCCAGACGGGGGCATGTCCGTCGTATCTGTTTCCCTGGATTATCACAACAGTGTTGTGTGTATTTGTGGAAGACAATGGGATGAGTGATAGTAGATGATAAGCAAGTATTTTATTATTTGTAGAGATGCAGACTTTGAGTGTAACGTGTAGTATTTTGTGATCTGGAAGATAACTTGGCAAGAGGGGCTCTGAAGAGAGGGGAGGGATCTCTGTCTTTAAAGTTATTTCAGTCTGTGCTGATACGTTCCTGTTTTTTGATATTGTATTGTTTTACTGCAATGTATTGTAGTTTAAGCAATTGTGGTTATGGTTACATTTGCGTTAATTGTATTGTAGTTTCTCAGTTTTCTTTCTATATATAATACCTTGTAAACCTCTTAGAGACTGTTGTAAGTCTTAAGTGGTATATAAATATAATAAATAAATTATAAATATAAATGATAAGGCTTTATTTAGTTATCGATTGTTTAAGAAATTTATATATTACCCTTAACCATAGGACAGTTTACAACACAATAACAAAGGAAGCAACATTATATACCTACATAACATTATACACAGAAGTATATTTCATTGTCATAACACATAATGAAAGATAATACATAATAAGCAATGTACAAAATGCAGCAGTAGAACATTGACAAACTAGGAATAAACTCCACAATTAGCCTGCTACGAAATGCTCCTACTTGTCTACTCATCTCAGGTGCAACTATGAAATCCAATACATGCTATTTCTTTTGGTAGGGCCAAGTCGGCAGTTGAATCAGCTGAAGTGTCCAGTCATTTGTGGCTCAAAACATTGCAAGCACTCAAAGACCACAGAGTGTAATAATGATGAGACTCAGTGCATTGAGTTTGTTCTTATTTACGGTAAGTAGCATTGCCAGCCAATGAGTAGGAGAGGTGGAACAGCTTGGCAGGTTCATACCCTCCACAATTTCTCTGGTGAAAATAGGGACAAGCTTCTCTCACTTTTGATCTTGCCGCACACATACCGGTATATGTCTGTCACTTTGAGCCAATTGCAACCGCTCAGCCTAACCAACACTCACAGGATTGTTGTAAAGAAAAAAATGTGAGAGGGAAATGATTGTGTACAACACATTCCACAGATAAATGGAATGAAATAAGATTTTAATTGTAAGCTGCCTTGAGTTGCTGTCAGAGACAGAGGTGGGATACTATTACAACAAGAATGATCAAGAAGATACCAGAGAGTAAATCCTATTGAACTCAGTGGGACTTACTTCTGAGTAAAAATGCTTGCAGTGTTATGCTGCAAGTCTTTACACAGTTACTTGGGAGTAAGCTCAATTGAATGCAATGTGCCTTACTTCTGAATAGACAGCCTAAGTCTCCATTTACAATAAAGGAATAAACATCCCACACTTTTCCTAAGGAATGGCTGGCTGATGAAACATTGCAATTAAAGAAAATAAAGTGGATTTGGTTACATTTCCCTTCAAAATAATAGCTTCACCATTTCCGTCATTTGCAGGTATTTTATTTTCTGTATAAACAGGACTCTGTTTTTGCACCTAGACACACAGAGAGGAAGAGAGCACTTTTAATTGTTCTCTGATACACGGAGGGGAGGAAAAAGGAAAACTGGTCCTGCACAGCTGGACTCAGGATCTTGTTCTCTCATTCTTTTTGTGGCTTCCTGTCAGATGGGTGGAGTATAGTAATAATAATAATAATAATAATAATAATAATTAATAATAATAATAGAAAATAGACTATGTGTTTTTTGGGGGGGCATGCTTTCTCTTCCCTGAAAATATTACTTTGTTAAAATTGCCTTTGCATTCTATGTATAAAGATGAGACTGTGGATTTCTGAAAGTGGGGCATGAGAAAGAGAGGCGAATGATCAAATGGTTAAATTACGTGAAAATACTGCTTTTAAAATAATAATATTTTAACTAGCCTTCTGAAGAAACAGAAGCAGCCATAGAACACAGATTTGAAATGCAAAATCAGAGAGGATTGCTACCCCTCCCCATTAAAAAATGGAAGCCTCCTCTAAATTTTAAACTTCTGTGTCATATTCATATCAGGATGAGATTCTGACATGCTTTCTATTTTTTGCATAATACAGTTAAAATGTCTCGTGTGTGTGTGTGTGTGTGTGTGTGTGTGCTCACACAAATGCACACCCATTACCACCCGGATACTCATATGACCATATATCTTTCTCTTTACTAGATGACCATGCAATTCCTTATGAGATTGTCAAAGGATGTGCAACACCAGATTTGTGTGCGACGGCCAGCAAATCAGTTCGTACTGATGAGTTTTCAGGCACTATAACCCAAGCAAGATGCCATGATGCTTCTTCGAGCAGCTCAACTTTGAATGGTAGTTAGGAGAGAGCAATGTCTTCTTTCTTTTGGATCCCACCATTTTCAGCATCTGTGGACGTGGAGGTTGCTTGCCTGATGGTGGGAGTGCAGAATGACTGGGATTCACAGGACTCCTGAGTCCACTATTTGGCTTTATGTGGTGAATGGGATGCAGGGGATAGAGAAACTAAAGTAGAAATGTGGGGCTTGGGGGCTCTGTCTCATGATGATATGGTATGTGGGTTAAGTTGCCCATTGTTCATAATCAGAATAAATTGGTGTGAAGAATAAAAACTGTGTCTGTCTTTGTCAAATTAAGAATATTTGGCAGTGGTGGTGAAAGGTAGTGTTTTTAAAACAACAAACGGATTTTTATTAATTATTTCATTGTTTTAGAAAATGTATGTGCCAGTCCATATTTCAAAGAAATATCTGAGTGGTTACCAATATCTTAAGGATATCACAAATAATTAAAACAAATACAAAACAACAGCCAGAACAACTTCCCACCCTACCTATCAAGAGGGGAACACTGAAAACTATTTCGTAGAGCTGTTTGCTTAGAGGCAAACATGGATGCAATTTTATAGTAGATTGTGCCCAACACAATAAGCCATAGCATGCTCTCTCTCTCTGTAACTTTATTTCTATAGAAAGGTCCAACGAGGTAGTCCCTCTTCATTGAAACAATAACATAAAACAGAGGTTTGCCTTCAAATATAATAGGGAATGGGGTTTGGAGGGGGGGGGGAACACAAGACTTGGGATTTTGGCGCACATTTCATAAAAAGGTAAAGGGACCCCTGACCATTAGGTCCAGTCGTGACCGACTCTGGGGTTGCGGCGCTCATCTCGCTTTATTGGCCGAGGGAACCGGCATACAGCTTCCAGGTCATGTGGCCAGCATGACTAAGCCGCTTCTGACGAACCGGAGCAGCGCACGGAAACGCCGTTTACCTTCCCGCTGGAGTGGTACCTATTTATCTACTTGCACTTTGACGTGCTTTCGAACTGCTAGGTTGGCAGGAGCAGGGACAGAGCAACGGGAGCTCACCCCATCGCGGGGATTCGAAATGCCGACCTTCTGATCAGCAAGCCCTAGGCTCTGGAAAGAACTTCACAGCAACAACCCCTCCTCTCCCCAATCACTTGGAAGCTATCTATAATTACAAGCATTACTGAAAGGAAATTAAAAATTAACACCATTGTATCTTTGGAAAGGGCCTGTCAGCTAGTCCCTCTGTTTAGAGTCAATAAGTATTAAGCAGAGGTCTGCCTTTAAGTGTAATGGGGAATGGGGTTGGGATTTTGCCACAAGACAGGGGAAACATAAAGGGTTTGGGATTTTGGCACACGCTGCATGTTACATGCATAAACCGGGATGAAACATCACAGCAACTATGATATCTTTCCCACATCACTTGGAAGCTATCTGTGTAACTAACTACAAACTTTACCCAATGACATTCCAGGTGTTTCAATAGTGTGTAGGATGCAATCCACAATTCCTTCTGCAGATTCATTGGGATGTTCCAGCAAAGCAATCATTTTGTTCATCACTTCATATTCAGGTGTAAAGCACTGCACTGCAAGGGGAAATATTTTTCTGTTTCATTTGTTAAAGGCTTCAGTTTGAATAGAAAAAAAAAATTGGAGGTCTTTCAGATTTCACCACAACCTTTACAGCCTTTGGCAGTAGGAAATAGTTTGTTAAGGTCGCTGGGTTTTCCCCAACCACACAACATTATTATTTTTTTTGCAATGTTTGAGTCAAACTCCTCCTTGACCCAGTGGCAAAGCTGCATGATCCGCTACCGGGGGCAGAGAGCAGGCGGGGGCGTGGCTGGCACCCCCCTGGGGCATGATGCGCATCCCAGGGGCATGGCACGCTGTCCACAGGGCCGTGACACGCATTCGGGGGCGTGGTACGCTGCCCGTGAGGGAATGGCGCACAGCCCACAGGGGCATGGTGTACTTTCTGAGGGGTGTGCCGTGCCGTCTGTGGGGGCTTGGCACCTGGCACAAGGGGGGGTGCACGGTGTGTGTCCAGTGTGGCCGCTGCGATGGCACCCTACCAGAATAGTGGTGCGAGGGGTGGTCGCCTCCCTCCCGTTCCTCCACCAGTGCCTCGACCCACCCTCTGTTCTCATACCATGATGATGATGATGATAATAATAATTTATTATTTATACCCCGTCCATCTGGCTGGGTTTCCCCAGCCACTCTGGGCGGTTTTCAAAAGAGCATTAAAATACAATAATATATAAAACATTAAAAGCCTCCCTAAACAGGGCTGCCTTCAGATGTCTTCTAAAAGTCTGGTAATTGTTGTTCTCTTTGACATCTGAAGGGAGGGCATTCCACAGGGCGGGTGCCACTACCGAGAAGGCCCTCTGCCTAACCCTGTAACTTGGCTTCATGCAGCGAGGGAACCGCCAGAAGGCCCTCGGCACTGGACCTCAGTATCCGGGCTGACCGATGGGGGTGGAGACGCTCCTTCAGGTATACTGAACCGAAGTCATTTAGGGCTTTAAAGGTCAGCACCAACACTTTGAATTGTGCTCGGAAACGTACTGGGAGCCAGTGTAGGTCTTTCAAGACCGGTGTTATGTGGCCTCGGCGGCCGCTCCCAGTCACCAGTCTAGCTGCCACATTCTGGATTAGTTGTAGTTTCTGGGTCACCTTCAAAGGTAGCCCCACGTAGAGAGCATTGCAGTAGTCCAGGCGGGAGATAACTAGAGCATGCACCACTTTGGCGAGACAGTCCACGGGCAGGTAGGGTCTCAGCCTGCATACCAGATGGAGCTGGTAGACAGCTGCCCTGGATACAGAATTAACCTGAGCCTCCATGGACAGCTGTGAGTCCAAAATGACTCCCAGGCTGCGCACCTGGTCCTTCAGGGGCACAGTTACCCCATTCAGGACCAGGGAATCCTCCACACCTGCCCACCTCCTGTCCCCCAAAAACAGCACTTCTGTGTTGTCAAGATTCAACCTCAATCTGTTAGCCGCCATCCATCCTCCAACCGCCTCCAGACACTCACACAGGACCTTCACCGCCTTCACTGGTTCTGATTTGAAAGATAGGTAGAGCTGGGTATCATCCGCATACTGATGAACACCCAGTCCAAACCCCATGATGATCTCTCCTAGCGGCTGCATATAGATGTTAAAAAGCATGGGGGAGAGGACAGAACCCTGAGGTACCCCACAAGTGAGAGACCAGGGGTCTGAACACTCATCCCCCACCACCACTTTCTGAACACGGCCCAGGAGGAAGGAGCGGAACCACTGTATAACAATGGCCCCAGCTCCCAAACCCTTTAGACGGTCCAGAAGGATATTATGGTCGTTGGTGTCAAAAGCCGCTGAGAGATCGAACAGAACTAGGAAACAGCTCTCACCTTGGTCCCTAGCCCGCCGGAGATCATCGACCAGTGCGACCAAGGCAGTTTCAGTCCCATGATGAGGTCTGAATCCCGATTGGAAGGGATCCAAATGGTCCGCTTCTTCCAGGCGTGCCTGGAGTTGTTCAGCAACCACTCGCTCAATCACCTTGCCCAAGAATGGAAGATTTGAGACTGGGCGATAGTTGGCCATATTGGCCACATCCAAAGATGGTTTTTTAAGAAGCAGTTTAATAACCGCCTCTTTTAGCGGGTCTGGGAAGGCTCTCTCGCAAAGAGAAGCATTCACCACTCCGCAAAGCCCATCACCCAGCCTTTCCTGGCTAGCTTTTATAAGCCAGGATGGGCAAGGATCAAGGAGACAGGTGGACAGCACTCTCCCGCCCCGGCCCTGCTCCCACGGTGGAGTCTACCTCTTCCCGAATCTGAGCGACTTTATCTGCAAAAAACTTTGCAAAATCATTGCAGGAGAGCATGTGGCCCTTACTGGGCCCTGATCGAACAGGTGGTTCCGCTAAATTGCGAACCACCTGAAAAAGTCTCCTGCTGCTGTTTTCTGCAGATGCAATAGAGGCGGTGAAGAAAGTCTTCTTCGCCATCGCTACCACCACTTGGTAGGCTCGAAGTTGAGCTCTAGCCCAGTGTTTCCCAACCAGTGTGCCTCCAGATGTTTTGGGACTACAATTCCCATCATCCCTGACCACTGGTATTGCTAGCAAGGGATGATGGGAGTTGTAGTCCCAAAACATCTGGAGGCACACTGGTTGGGAAACACTGCTCTAGCCTGTGTCCGGTCTGATTCAGAATGAGTTTTTCACCACCGGCGCTCTAGCCATCTCAGCGACTGTTTCATCGCCCTCAGCTCCGGGGAAAACCATGGGGCTGTCCGGGCTCCATGCAATCGGAGAGGGCGCTTCAGAGCCAGACAGTCAATAGCCCTGGTTAACTCCACATTCCAGCGGGCCACCAGGGAATCAGCTGAAAGGCCATCAACATGGGATAAAACATCCCCTACCACTCTCTGGAAGCCAATTGGATCCATTAAGTAGCAGGGGCGGACCATCCGAATCGGTCCCACCTCCCGGCAGAGGGGAAGGGTCGCGGAGAAGTCTAGTTGCACCAGGAAGTGATCTGACCATGGCACTTCTTTTGTTTCGCTTTTACTTAGTGTCAGATCACCAACATCCATAGAGGTAAACACCAAGTCTAAGGCATGTCCACGGCTATGAGTTGGGACAGACTTATTCAGGGACAGCCCCATGGAGGCCATGCTTTCCACGAAGTCCCGAGTGACCCCTTGTAAGGTCGTGTCAGCATGGATGTTAAAATCTCCCAAGACAACCAAGCTAGGTGTCTCCAGGAGCACTTCCGCCACGACCTGAAGCAGCTCGGGCAGGGAATCCTTGGTGCAGCGGAGAGGTCGGTACACCAAAAGGAATCCTGTACTGCCCCTATTGCCCAACTTCCAGAACATGCACTCAGAAAACTCGGTCTTTCCAATAGGATGCCTGGTGCAAACTAATGACTTCCTAAAAATCACTGCAACCCCCCCTCCCCGCCCAGATGGCCTGGGTTGCTGTGCATAAGAGAAACCTGGTGGACAAACAGCGGCAAGGACTGGCCCATCTGCCTCATCCAACCAAGTCTCTGTCACACATGCCAGGTCAAATCCTCCATCCACAATCAGGTCGTGGATGGCAGTTGTTTTGTTCATCATTGACCTGGCATTACACAGCAGCACTTTCAGGTCATGTGGGTATCCCTTGTTGATTCCAGTACCCGTCCGGTCAGGGCCAGACCCAGAGGCAGGGATAGTCCTCAAACAACGACTAAGCCTGCCTCCTCGGTAATGACATGGTCTGGTCTTAGCGTGACTCCTCCTCCTGCCCATGATCACTGAGATCGGGTGTCTCAGTGGATCCCCCCCTGTGGAACCTGCCCCAGCCATTCTGTTGACTGGGGCCCACTCCCAGGCAGCCCTGATCCCACCCCTTAAAACAGACCACAAACTATACAGCAACCAATAAAAATAAAAAACAAAGACATAACAATTATACTAAAATTAATCCCCAACAAAATATCCACCACACCCAGCTACCCCCCAATGCAAAAAAAATAAAAAAAAAATTGAAATGCCATCGACAGCTTAGGACATTTTCCAGCCCCACTCTCTAAGCACTAGAGTCCTTTTTATAGCTGGAGTGTGAGGCCTTGGGCCCCGCCCCCTAGGCCAGCTGGAAAAAGGCCTTGCAGGGAGCAGGCCCTGGAGTCCTCACCACAGCCGATGGTCCCAGGTCTCTCTGCAGTAGGAGTCCTCTTTATAGCTGGAGTGTGAGGCCTTGATAACTCTCGATCTCACTTTACTCCACCCACAGACCAACTCTCTGTCTGCACAAGCTCCTGCTCAACCTGTCTTGTTCTCATCCCACTGCCTGCAAAGTTTTGAGAATGATGAGGTCCATGTTAAAAGGGGGGCAAAATGTGTCCTGTTGAAAATCAAAATGGGATGTGTTGATTGACTTACAAAAAACATGAAGATCCCATTTTTTAAGGGACAGCTTCACCCTCAGCCATTAAAAAAAATCTATCACCTGTTAAATGTGTGGGGGTGGGTTATTATGATTATTTTATAATTATGCTGCTTATTATTAGGCTTTGTATGTTTTTAATTTTATGCTGCATAAATTATGTTCTTAATGTTGTACATTATGTTCTGAATGTATGGAAGGTAGGCAAAGTGTTACAAGGCTGCATGAGGCCCATAGACCACAGGTTGCTCACCTGTGCTGGAAATAACGGGTAAATGGTTGAGTCCTCATGAGAATTGTATCCATCCCAAACAGGAAGCACCACAACTGTTGACACTAATATTAGACAGTACCTGTGGGATACTTTGCGTTTTATTCTACACATTTCCAATTTTCCATTTAGTGTCACAAATCTTGATCTCAGGAAGCAAAAGTCTGAATGAACCTGGGGGAATCTCTTTTTGAAGACTTACCCAAAGCCAACCTCATGAAACCAAAGTGCACTCCATCAGGCCCTCCACCATCGTTTGCTGGTCTTCTTCCACCCTCCAAAATTTACAGTCCAGAAGCTCCTGGTCTTATCCAGTATTTTTAGCTTCCTTTTTCCTTCATATAGCCTATATCAATCTCACTAGCACACAATATATCCCTCCCACTAGCACACAATATATCCCTCCCAGATTTCAAGAAGTAATTCAAGATTTCAGCTTCACATTCACCTGGGGAAAGGAAAACCAACAGGAGATAAGTATTCAGAGGAGCTCTCAGAACAAGAAAGCAGGCAACTGATGGAGGAAGAGGCTGACATGGAAGGATTTATTGGTGCCTGAGGGTTCCAGGGGTGAAGATCTTGTCCAGTGTGGGGTGGGAAATGATGAAAAAAAGGATTGCATACTTTCTTAGACATCCTATAATTCTATACTGAACTCAGAGCACAGTGTTGAAATTGGATGAAGTATTATTGGGGAACTGTATGAAAGACTGAATTCCATTATAAACTGTCTGCAAAGTGTGATTTACAAAGAAAATGAAAAAGGTGGTTCTAGCGAAAGCTGAGCCTCATGAGATTGAAATGGGTCTTGATCAGGATAGCCGAATGTGCTGTCCTCCAGAGGTTGCTGAACTACAACTCCCATTGCCTTGGCAACTAGCTATGCTACCTATAGTTGATGGGAATTGTGATTTTGAACACACTTCATTGACTACCATTGGTCTATATTACTTATTTTATTCCAGAAAGCCCAAAATTGAATGAATCAGCCAAACCAGTTTCACTATTTTAAATAATATTACCTTTAGGCGCCAGGCAAAAATGTTCCTTTTTAACCAGGTCTTTTCTTAACCAATCAACATCCTATACCCTTTAAAAGGTGGCTCCTTTGGGGGGGGGGATGTTATTGGATTATTTTTATTTTTGATGTTATATATTGTCATTTTTATTGTGAACTGTTATGAGACCTCTGGGTATAGGGCGGCATATAAATTCAATAAATGAAAAATGAAATGAAATATTATGGAACCACTCTTCTTCAGAAAGTACACTGAGTGATACCACTTTGAGACAATTGGGGTTTCTCTCTCTCTCTCTCTCTCTCTCTCTCTCTCTCACACACACACACACACACACACACACACACACACACACTTTTCCTGTTGCCTCCTGTCCTCACCTCCTTTGGGGGCTCACACAAACTTCTGCTTCCTGAGTCCAAATGAAAAAATGGAAGTGTGTAGAATATAACAAAAAGAGATCTCAGGTACTGCCTGGTTTTATGGTCAATGGTTGTAGTACTGTATTGCACCCCACTCACCTTCAGGCTGGACCATTCAGACACAGGGCTGGGTGAAAGTCCAATGAAAGTCTGAGCCAGTAGGCCCAGGCATGACACAGCTTTCAATCATTCTAGCTGACCTCCTGGATCACTTCAATTGGTACCTTCAAAGGCACTTCCAGTTAAAAGGGTCTATAAATACAGTCTACTCCCCCCACCCCAAAAAACCCTCGTAACAATAATAATAAGGTGTAACAAGCAACCTGGGAGTTTCTCAAGGGTATGCAGTACCTGCACCATTAAAAAAAAAAGAAGTGTGGCACTTACTATAACAATGTCATGGTGTGTACTGGCATATTTTTTTTCTATATAAAGGATAAATACCAGAGAGGGGCACAACACAAAAGCTAACATGAACAAGCTAACACAACAAAGCCTTTCCAAGCACCATTCTTGCTGAACCAAAATCTTACATTCAACTTCCATATACTTTCCTTCCGCTCCACTTCATCCTCTGATTACTCAAATTTTTCAGGTGCCCCTTCCACTCCCTCCCACTCTCACTGTCAGAAAACAGGAATTGTAAGTAGAGGACTCTCTTTCTGGAGCTCCATGACATTTCACTAAATGCCCTTCCAGTCTATTCCCAGGTCAGTTTAACCTCAATGCCCTTGGAGCCAAGCCATTCTCAACCAGGCACAAGGTCAACAACAACTGGTACATCATGTGCACATTTATTCCTCTTCCCAGCAATCTGGTGATGCTGGAACCTGTATACGTTACTGGATGCAGCCAAGTCTACGTGCTCAATTTTGTTGTTTCCCTAGCTTAACTATGAATGGTTTGAAAAAGCACCTTCCTTTATTTGTCTTGAATTTTCCAGCATTCCCTTTTCCTGGGTGTCTTCAAGTTCTAGTGTTATCAGATGGAGAGAAAAGCTTTTCTCTATTCATTTTGTCCTTCTTCTTTCTTTGGCAATCACTAGTAGCCGAGTAAGATTGTCTTCCATAAACACAGTTTTAGCAATGAATTCATAAGTGACTGTGGAGGCCAATTCTGGACCCACATGTTCTTCCACAGTGGGAACATTGGTTCCCGGGTGGGAGTTGAACACGGTGTGGATTTGCCAAGTGTGCCTTCCTCTTAGCATGTTTCTCCCTTTCGTCCTGAGTTCAAGTGTCTTCAAAGTCCATGACACCTTTGGTAAAGGCTGTTCTCCAACTGGAGCGCTCACAGGCCAGTGTTTCCCAGTTGTTGGTGTTTATACTACATTTTTTTTAGATTTGCCTGGAGACAGTCTTTAAACATCTTTTGTTGACCACCAGCATTACGCTTTCCATTTTTAAGTTCAGAATAGAGTAGTTGCTTTGGAAGACGATAATGAGGCATTCACACAACATGACCAGTCCAACAAAGTTGGTGTTGAAGAATCATTGCTTCAACACTGGTTATCTTTGCTTCATCCAGTACATTGATATTAGTTCACCTGTCTTCCCAAGTGATGTGTAAGATTTTTTGGAGACACCGTTGATGAAATCTTTTAAGGAGTTGGAGATGGTGTTTGTAAGTGGTCCATGTTTCACAAGTATTTTATAGTATTTTAACTGTCTGTTCAATGATTATGTGGTTTTATGATTGTTAGCCGCCCTGAGCCCGGTTTTGGCTGGGAAGGGCGGGATATAAATAAAAGTTTATTATTATTATTATTATTATTATACAGTAAGGTTGGTAGTACAACAGCTTTGTAAACAAGCATTTTGGTTTCCCTGTGAATGTCCCAGTCCTCAAACACTCTGCACTTCAATCGGTAGAAAGCCGCACTCGCAGAGCTCAGGCGATGCTGGATTTCGGCATCAATGTTGACCCTTGTCCTGCCTAGGCAGGAGAAGTGATTGACATTTTTCAACGTTACACCATTGGATTTGTGAGTTGGATTTGTGGTGCTACAGAGGGGTTATTTTGTACTTGTTGGTGCAGCACTTTGGTTTTTTGGATGTTGAGTGATAGGCCAAGCTTTTCGTAAGCTTCTACAAAGATATTTAGGATGGTTTGGAGGTCATCTCTGAGCGTGCGCACACTACGTTGTCATCAGCATACTGAAGCTCTATGACGGAAGTTACGGTAACCTTACTCTTTGCTTTCAGCCTGCTCAGATTGAAGAGCTTCCCATCTGTTCAATATATGATTTCTACCCCAGTGGGGAGTTTCCCTTCGACAAAGTGTAGGATCAGGGCAATGAAAATAATGAATAGAGTTGGGGCAATAACACAACCCTGTTTAACACCTGATCCCACTGTGAATGGTTCACTTTGAGAGCCATTGTTATCTGTGATTGTCTTCAAAATGATTGCCTGCACAACTGCCTTCTTCAAGGCTGCTGGAACCACTCCTTCTCTTGCTGAAACATTGCATTCTCTTATTGGCAACCTTTTGGGGGCAACATGCTCAGTGTTGCAGAGCTAAAATGAAACATGGGCATTGTAATGGAAGTGACAAGAGATTGCATTCTATCAACTTCCTGCAAGAATGAAGGGGTAGCTCTGTCAATAGAGCATGAGACTCTTAATCTCAGAGTCTGAGCCTCACATTGAGCAAAAGATTGCTGCATTGCGGGGGGTTGAAATAGATGTCCCTTGTGGTCCCTTCCATGTCGAGAATTCAATAGTCAACAAAGAAGTTAGAGGTGTCTACACACATACACACATTTCCATGCAGGCCAGCATGGGATATTTTGACACTTAACCACTTGTGGAGGAGTGGAGTAGGAAGGATCAGGGGTGTGGCCTAGGCAGAGGAGGAGGAGGAGGAGAAGAAGAAGAAGAAGAGTTTTGATTTGATATCCCGCTTTATCACTCCCCTAAGGAGTCTCAAAGTGGCTAAAAATCTCCTTTTCCCTTCCTCCCCCACAACAAACACTCTGTGAGGTGAAAGCAAAATAAAAAATAAAAAAAAATCCTTCCAGTAGCACCTTAGAGACCAACAAAGTTTGTTCTTGGTATGAGCTTTCATGTGCACGAAAGCTCACACCAAGAACAAACTTAGTTGATTTTTATTTTTTATTTTGCTTTGACTATGGCAGACCAACACGGCTACCTACCTGTATCTGTGAGGTGAGTGAGGCTGAGAGACTTCAGAGAAGTGTGACTAGCCCAAGGTCACCCAGCAGCTGCATGTGGAGGAGCAGGGATGTGAACCCAGTTCACCTAATGGGACTCCAGATGGGGTCATTTGGTCCCAAGCCAGAGTTTCCCAACCTGTGGTTCAGATGATAAAATAGTTCCATAGTCCCTGAAAGGTTTCCCTCTTTTGGATTCCCTCATTCAGCCAAATGAGCAGTTTAAGGTCATGGATTACAATACATATGGAATTATACTAGGCACATAATCAGGGTCTTCTCAGGGACTAAAATCAGCATGGGACAGTGATCTGGGTCTTTGGATAGAGGAATGAGTGTTCGAAGCAATGTGGCATTGAACTCCACTCTGTCTATCCAGAATTTGTAAAGGTTACTCTAATTTATATTGGCATGACTGTAGACACATTGGAACATTGCTTCATACGTGATGGGATTGCTACATCATTCTGAGATTCTGGACCCATTTTTTTACACTATTTCCACCATCAACTCTCAGGTACCTTCCCTAATCTGAGCCCAGGCACTCCTGTCCTTGGAGTATCATACCAACTCAACTAACATGCATAACTCTATTGTGTTTATGGTTCTTGCAGCAACCAGAATGTCAATGAGTTCCCATTGGATTGATATCCTGTCACCAAAACATCTTTCAGATGCTATTTTGAATCATCACCACAAACTTATATTGCACTAGTCAAATACTAGTTGAAAAACATCAATAGTCATTCACATACAGCAAAATCACTGTCAGATCGACTAAAATTATTTCATACATAGAATAAATGCTGTTCTCATACAAAATGGACAAATTAAATATCCGAGTTCTCTTTGTTGTTGACTGCTAGTTTATCTGTCACCCTATTCTTCCTTGCTCCCAAGGGAAAGAGAGCTACTTTCATAAGTTACAAAGTCATTGGCACTGCTCAACAGTCGTTTGACCCTCTCTGCTCTGGTGAAATAGGTTTTCCATCATGAAGAGAGGTTTCTTCCAGTTCTCCAGCTTCAGTTTCACGGTTAGGTGGATTTGTAGCAGGTTGACTGACCAAGCCCAATGGTTCCAGTTCTGGGTGTTGCAATTTAAAAAGGATATTGACAAACTAGAACGTGTGCGAGAGGGGTACCCAAGATTTTCAAGGGTCTGGAAACCAAGCATGGATGTGTTTAGCCCAGTGTTTCCCAACCAGTGTGCCTCCAGATGTTTTGGGACTACAATTCCCATCATCCCTGACCACTGGTATTGCTAGCGAGGGATGATGGGAGTTGTAGTCCCAAAACATCTGGAGGCACACTGGTTGGGAAACACTGGTTTAGCCTTGAAAACAGGAGACTGAGATGAGATACAATAGCCATCTGCAAATAGCTAAAGAGCTGCTACATGGAAGATAGAGCAAGCTTGTTTCCTCCTGCTATGGAGTTCAGGACTCGAACCAATGACTTAAACTTACAAGAAAGGAGATTAAACTTTCTGACAATAAGAACTGTTTGGCAGTAGAAAGGACTCCCTTAGAGGTGGCGGATTCTCCTTCGCTGGATGTTTCTAACCAGAGGTCATGGATGCTTTAGTTGAGATTCCTACATTTCAGTGGGTTGAACTGGATTAACCTCAGAGGCCATTCCAACTGTCCAATTCTATGATTCTATGATTCTATGACTGTGTCTGATCGTAGACATCTTGTTCTCTCATGAATATTGGTAAAATTAGGGTGGGATAGAGAGGAAGGCTGTTTCAATAAATTTCATGGGGTTCCCAAAAGACATTCAAGTACTTAAAACATCTGCTTCGTAACCCTGAAAATGGGATGGAATGCAAAATGCAGCTGGCAGTATATCACAGTTTCCATAAAATCTACCGGTAATTTCAACACTGAGATTTCTGTTGCAAAATATAATGAGAGCATGTCTGGGAAAGCAATCCCTGTTTTCATCACATGGCCAGTTCTTTCCACGTGGAACCCTCAGGCTCCTCTTCTTGGCCTATAAATCCCTCCAGATCAGCCTCTTGCTCTATCAGTCACCCACTTCTTTGTTTCAAGAGCTTCTTAGCTTTTTATCTCCAGCACTATGAAGACATTCCTGAATACCTGTCTCCTCTTGGTCATCCTTTCCCCAGGTGAGTAGGAAGCTGAAATCATAAATTCTTTCTTAAAATCTGGTAGTGGATATGCCATTGGCTTGACAAGGCAGACTGATATAGGCTCTATGAAGAAGAAGCTAAAAATACTGGATAAGACCAGGAGCTTCTGGGAATTTGGACTGTAAATTTTGGAGGGTGGGAGAAGACCAGCAAACGATGATAGAGGGCCTGACAGAATGCACTTCTGTTACATGAGGTTGGCTTTGGGTAAGTCTTCAAAAAGAGACACCCCCCCCCCAGTGTAATTCAGACTTTTGTTTCATGAGACCTAGATTTGTGACACTAAATGGAAAATTGGAAATGTGTAGAATATAACACAAAGTATCCCAGATACTGCCTGATTTAAGAATCAACAGTTGTGGTGTTTCCTGTTTGGGATGGATACACTTCTCATGAGGACTCAGCCATTTACCCTTTGTTTCCAGCACATGTGGGCAACCTGTGGTCTATGGGCCTCATGCAGCTGGTAACAGTTTGCCTACTTTCCATATCTGTTGATTCACCCCTTGCTCTGTTGTGGCAATCATGCTTCCCTCAGCTGGTCAAGGTGTTAGACAGGGCTTGATGGACATAATTTCTGTGGGTTGAAGGTGGATGGGGATGACTCTCCTGGTGTACCTTTCTCCCCATTAACTCCATTCTTTCCTCATCCACCCAAAAGCTATTTGTTTGGCTGAGGGGAGCACCATTACCTGCACCAATAATATGTGCTGCATGTAAAAGTATGTAGTGGCACTTCTGAAATCGCATTGTGTTGCAGGAGAAGGGAGGCCTGTGTTTTATTGTTTTCATGCGTAATAGTAAATGGGATGAAAACTGTGTGTATTTCTATCTTTGTGTCTGGAGATGTTGCTTTGTGTGAGACAGGGGAAAGATGTGTTTCTGTGTATATGCAGATTCCAACCCACAACTACCTGGGGATCCTGAGACAATTACGACTGCTCATGTCTGGCTTGGAAGATTGTATCCAATAAGTGCTGAGATCAAGGTCAAACTAAGTAGTAATGCAGATGCCATTTGTCAAAGACTGAGGAACTCATGTACTAAATGTCTCCTCTTTCCTCTCTATAGCTGCAACTCTGATATGTACCAATGAGGTGGAAGGTGTAACCATTGAAGCTGTGAATTGTGATGTTGAAGGAAGCAGATGCTTTTCTTATTTTTCAGAAAACTCTTTAAGTGAGTATAAAGTCTTTCTGTCCAAATAAACCTAAGTTTGTGGTCCATCATTTGGTCTGTGGGTTATCTAGGGGCTATTGTTGGAGAACAGGAGATGTTCCTGCAAAGTGGAGGTGGGCAAATGTTCTGCCCATCTTCAAAAAGGGGGGGGGGAAGAGGACCCAAGTAACTACCAACTAGTGAGTTTGACATCGATACCAGGAAAGCTCCTAGAACAGATAATTCAACAATTAGCCTGTGAGCACTCAGAAAAGGATGCTGTGATTACTAAGGCACAGCGTGAGTTCCTCAGAAACAAGTCATGCCAAAGGAATATCATTTCCTTTTTTGATGGGCTTACAAGCTGGGTGGATCAGGGAAATGCTGCAGACATCGTGTATCTTGACTTCAGTAAGTATTTTGACGAAGTCACCCACTTTATTCTAGTGAGGAAGGTGGTAAAATGTGAGACGAAGGACGTCACTGTTAGGTGGATTTTTAGTTGGTTTACTGACTGAACCCAAAGAATACTCATTAATGGTTCCTCATCATCCTGGAAAAAGTGACAAGTGGGGTGCTGCAGAGTTTGGACCTTGGCCCATTGTTGTTTAACATGTTTATGAATGACTTGGATGAAGGAATTCAGGGGGTTCTCTTTAAATTTGCAGGTGACACCAAACTAGGAGGGGTGGCTAATGCCATAGAAGACAGAATCAGGATTCAAAATGACCTTAACAGGTTGGGGAACTGAGCCCAAACTAACTACATGCATTTCAATAGGGACAAATGTAAGGTTTTGCATTTATGCAGGAGGAACCAGATGCACAAATATAAGATGGTGACACCTGGCTTACTAGCAGTATATGTGAAAGGGATCTAGGCATCTTAGTGGAGCAGACTGGGGTATACATTCCATTATTTTTGGTGATATAAACTCTGGCTCAGTTAGCTGGACATCAGGTAGAGATGAATGGTGGAACAACTTATTCCACATCCTTGCCATTTTGTTTGTGCAGGAAAATAAGTCCATTGTGTTCCATTTAAGTGGAATTTTTTAAGGAACTATCCTCGAATATTCACATGGTTTTGCAGAAGAAATTATACTGTACTTACAAGGTGATTCTTGAATATACTGCTTTAAGGAATCACTATTCCTTCCAATTCTCTCTCACAGGTGGCTCTAGAAAAATTAAAGTTCGACGAGGATGTGCTATAAATTGTACCCCAGTGAATCACAGCTACACTAAAGGAGCAGGTTTATTTTATCGGAGTCTCATGAAGTGCTGTCAATATGACTTATGCAACAGTGAAAATTATGAATGTAAGTAGCTGCAGACTTTGTAATTATATATCTGTATATATCCCTGAGCATAACTGAATTGAGGTTTCAGATTTCTTCCATGGTTACCCTTTGACAAATGATACTGTTCCTGATCAAGATTCATTCCACTAGTTTGTGTGGGAAATGCCTAGAATCAGCACCACCATCTGTGTCGCAAGGCGAAAGCAGGTGTCCTGCCTTATTCCCCAAGAGTATTAGATGACCCCTGGGTTTGTGGAAGAGAACACCAAAGATAAATTGGAGGATGGGAGTGAGAGATAAGAACACATGTCCTTGCTCCCTGATAGCCCTGATAGCCCTGCCAGTCCTGGGAGTCATCCTTCTGGGGCAGAACTGCAGCGGTGGTAAGAGAAACCAGCTGTTGTTGCTGGATAAAGGCAAAAGGGAGTGTGATGAGGGTGCCCTCAGTCAACGATATTAAATTGCCTCTTGCATGGGTTGGATTGTCTGAGGACACGCCTTGGTGGGAGGAAGAAGTACCATTGAGTAGGTGTGAGCGGGTGTGAGCAGTTCCACCCATCCTCAGGTGAGAGTCTGGAGTGGGAAACAGCAACCAGGCAGGGTGCCAGATTTGTCCCAGGAACATCTGTGTGACTGGCAGGTGGCAATTCGCATGGTTGTTTTGTATGGTCCAGTCAGCAAACAGTTTCTTGGTCTCCTTGGTTTCTGCAGTACATTTTTGTTGTGTGGAAGGAGTGGCTGGTGATTGTGGTTGGTGATTGAGTGAGAAATGGCGGAGTGACTGGGTGGATGTTGTGCTCATGTGCATTTGTGGAGTAGAAAGGGATGAGTGATACTAGATGAGAAGCAGGTATTTTATTATTAGTGGAGATGCAAGGCAGACTTAAGAGCATAATGTGTAGAATTTTGTAAGTTGGGAGATGTCTTGGCAAGAGGGCCTCTGGAGAGAGAGACTCTACAGATATTTCAATCTGTGCTGAGTGTGTGTGTGTGTGTGTGTGTGTGTGTGTGTGTGTGTGTATTCACAGCGGGTGGCACTGTGGGTTAAACCACAGAGCCTAGGGCTTGTCGATCAGAAGGTCGGCGTTTCGAATCTCCGCGATGGGGTGAGCTCCCGTTGCTTGGTTCCTACTCCTGCCAACCTAGCAGTTCGAAAGCACGTCAAATGCTTAGATAAATCGGTGCCGCTCCAACGGGAAGGTAAACGGCGTTTCTGTGCACTGCTCTGGTTCACCAGAAGGGGCTTAATCATGCTGGCCACATGACCCGGAAGCTGTACTCCAGCTCCCTTGGCCAATAAAGCGAGATGAGTGCTGCAACCTCAGAGTCGTCCGTGACTGGAGCTAATAGTCAGGGGTCCCTTTACCTTTCATTATGGTTTTAGAAATTGCAGCTATGTGTCAGGAACGTGGCCCCCCAGAGTGCAGGAGAAGAATTAGACTCAGAAATCAAACTAAATGAACGAGGGGTAGACTCTGCAGATGAGAGCTGGCTGACGGTTGAGATAGGGCAATTCAAACCCCCCCCCCTTCCCTGGGAAGACTCTGTTAGCTCTCAAGATGAAGAAGAGTTGGGAAGCAGCCAGTGCGTTGCTAGGCAATCAGCTGATAAGCAGAGGTCTGAGTCTGTGTTGAGTACCAGTGGGGAGGGGGCTGGCCAGCCTCTCGGTCCCTGTTCTGAGCATCTGGATAGGATCAGATGGCAACAGAAGGGCAAGAGGGGAAAGGCGGGAGTTTGGCGTCCTTCCTGCCGTGGGAGGGGCAAAATTTCAGACTGACTAACTTTCGTAAATGTGAGCAGGTGAGAAGCTGTGCTTTGGGTGTGTCTTTTTGTAAATAAACGTACATAAAACTGCCGGAGAGTCATTACTCCTTATCACAGCTTGATTGCCTGCCAGAGATCATTACACTATGTTTAAATTTATGTTCAATCTTATTGTAGTTTTCCAGTTTCATTTAGATACGTAGCATTATCTTCTAAAACACTTGGAGACTTTTAAAAGTATTAAGTGGTATATATACATATATTATATAAATATAAAGGCCAAGGCTTTATTTAATTATGTATAGTTTAAGAAATATTTACGGTATATTACCCTTAATCACAGGACAGTTTACAACACAGTAACAAAGTAAACAACATAATATATTTACATAACTTTATACACAGAAGTATAGCTCTCAGTAATAAGTAATGCATAATAACACAAGGTGCTAAATGGAAAATAATGCACAAAAAGCAGCAATGACACATTGACAACCCAGCAATGAACTCCACAACTTTCCCACTGCAAAATACTCCTGCTTGTCTACTCATCTCAGGTGCAACTGTGAAACCCAATACATGTGTTGATTTATTGGTTGCTTTTGGCAGGGCCAAGTCGTGTCTTGAATCAACTGAAGTGCCCAACCATTTGTGCTTCTGGATCAGGACTTTGCAATGGCTCGAACACCACCGAGTGTTATAATGATGAGACTCAGTGTATAGAGCTTGTTTTTGTTTACGGTGAGTAGCACTGCCAGCCAATGAGTAGGAGGGATGGAATAGCTTGCCTGGTTCATACTCTCCTACATTTCTCAGGTGAAAATAGGAATGTTCTATTCTACATCAGGCATCTATTCCCATCTTTGATCTCTCTGCACACAAATATGTCATAAATATACAGGTACATCTATCACCTTAAGACTTTAACGAATTTGAACCTCTCAGTCTAACCTACCTCACAGGATTGTTGCAAAGATGTGCAAGGAAAAGGAGAATGTACACCTTCCACAGATAAATGGAATCAAATCAGATTTTCACTGTAAGCTGCCTTGAGCCCATATCAGAGAAAAAGGCAGATAATAATAATAATAATAATAATAATAATAATAATAATAGAAACTGTGAGAATGATCAGAAACATACCAGAGAGTAAATCCTATTGAACCAAGTGGGACTTACATTTGAGTAAAATTTATTAGGGTTGCAGCGTAAGACTGCCTGATCTTTACCCAGTTACGTGGGAGTAAGCTCCATTGAATACAGTGGGCCTTACCTCTGAATAGACAGTGTTAGGCTCCATTTACAATGAAGGAATAAACACTCCATGCTGTTCCTAAGAAGTGGCTGGCTGCTGAAGAATATAAAGTAGATTGGTGATATTTTCCTTCAAAATGATAGGAAGGGCTTTGAATGCCAACTTCACCATTTTCTTCATTTGGTGAAGGTATTATATATTCAGTATAAACAGGACTCCGTTTCTGCACTTATACCCCCCCCCCCACAGAGAGAGCTCTTTTAATTGTTGTCTGATACATGGAGGAGAGGAAAAAGGAAAACTGGGACATTCTGGGATCAAATCAGAAAGCAAGATAGCTTCTGTAATTCTGGGGCTGTGGGAGTGTATGCAAGTTGGGTGTATGATGAGGCGTGCTGGGCCAGCCTCCTGTCCGAAAATAGACTGTGTGTATATTGGAGGTTGGGAAGCTTCTCCCCTCCCGTGAAAATATTACTATGTCAAAATTACCTTTGTGATCAATGTACTGGTATATAGAAGCAGCTATGGGTTTTTGGAGGTGGTGTATGAGAAGACAGAGATGAATGATATAATGGTTAAATTATGTGAAAACTGTTTTAAAAATAGTATTTTAACTAGCCTTCTGAAGAAATCTAAGCAGCCATGGAGCCCAGAATTGAATGCAAAAATGTGTGAGGTTTGGGGGCCCTTCCCATTAAAAAATGGATTTCTCCCCTAAAGTTAACCTTCTGTATCATATTCATCTCATGATGTGATTCTGACATGCTTTCTATTCTTGCATGATACAGTTAAAACATCTCTCAAGAGTGCACACACAAATGCACACCCATTACCACCCATGTGCTCATATGACCATGACTCTTTCTCTTTACTAGATGACCGTGCAATTCCTGATGATCTCATCAAAGGCTGTGCGACACCAGATTTTTGTGAGTTGGCCATGAAATCAGTCCACAATGACGATTTTTCAGGCACTTTAACACAAGCAAAATGCCATGATGCTCTGCCTTCTCAGAGCAGCTCAACTTTGAAGGGCATTTAGGAGAGAACAATGTCTTCTTCCTTTTGGATCCCACCATTTTCAGCATCAGTGGAGGTGGAGGGTGCTTGCCTGATGGTGGCAGTGCAGAGTGAATGGGATTCACAGGACTCTTGAGTCCTCTATTTAACATTTAGTGGATGGTGAATGGGATGCAGGGGATAGAGAAGCTAATCTAGAAATGTGGGACTTGGGGACTCTGGCTTATGATAATATGGTATATGGGTTGTCCTTTGTTCATAATCAGAATGAATTGGTGTGGCAAATAAAAACTGTATTCTGGATTGATCTTCGTCAAATCTATATATATATATAAATGTTCCCATTGCGTGTGCAGCGGTTGCAAGCTTGCTCCGTAACCGCTGGACCAAATAGTATCAAAATTGGACACGGCTTTTCATGACCATCAGAGAGTAATCTGGGAAAATTAAATTTCAAAAAAACCACACCTGACATACCTAAAATATAGAATAAAGACAAAAAAATGGTGCCCATATTAGACGTCAGCAGGAACAGCACTGAAGACTCCAACAGCTTCCAATAGAAAGGCTCATCGCAGGGCAGCGTCACAGACCTTGCACGGACCAAAAAACCTCCATAACCTCAGTCCGCCATTTTGCTGTGTGCAGGGACGTCTTAAGCATAACCGGCGCCCTGGTTCAAGATCCCTCCGCTGCCCCTCCCTTTCCCTACCCAGCAGCCGAGAGGGCACCGTGGCACTTGTGTCTGCCCGCTGCCTCTCCCTCAGGCTGCCGACCTACAGCTGAGTGGGAGGCGGTGGGCAGACTCCCTGCAGGCTCCTAATGGCGCCTCCTTTGGCCGCCCATGACGTACTCGCTGCCGTCTCTAGGCAAGGCTGGCTGGCTGGCGCTGCAGAGGCATCGGGGCATGATGGGCAGCAAACTCACCTCTCTGGAGTCAGTCCAGGATAAAGAAGCCGAGCGGGAAAGTGAAAGTGATGCGGCTCAGGCGGCGGGGGAGGGGGGAGGTGCCCTAAGTCAGGCTTTCGATTGTATATGCATTACAGATAGAAGCCTTACAGAAGCAGTACAGATAGAAGGGAGGGAGGGAGGAAGAATAGAGAAAGGGAGGGAGGGAGGGAGGGAGGGAGGGAGGGAGGGAGGGAGGAAATAGTGAAGGAAGAACAGAGAAAGGGAAGGAGGGAAGACACCGTCAAGTCTTATGATACAAACAACAAAACCTAACCTAACCTAAACTCAACATTAGACCTAAGCATTACAAAAACATTTCAAAAACTACAGCAACGCGTGGCCGGGTCCGCTAGTATAGAATATATTACATTCATAACCGCCCCCCGCCCCCCAAATTCTATTGGAAGCAATCTGTTTAACAACAAACTTGACCCAAGGACACTCCAGGTCTTTCAAAAGAGTGCAGTATGCAATCCACAATTCCTTCTGCAGATTCATTGGGATGTTCCAACAAAGCAATCATTTTGTTCATCACTTCATATTCAGGTCTAAAGCACTGCTCTGCAAGGGGAAATATTTTTCTGTTTCCTTTGTTAAAGACTTCAGTTGAATAGAAAAAAAATGGAGGTCTTTCAGATGTCAAAGTTTTCACCACAACCAGCCTTTGGCAGTAGGAAATATTTTGTGGGGGGGGCAATGTTTGAGTCTAACTCTTCCTCCTGGCCCCACCCACCCTCTGTTCACATACCATGATAACTCTCAATCTCACTTTACTCCACCCATGGACCAACTCTTTGTCTGCACAAGCTCCCGCACAACCTGTCTTGTTCTCCTCCCACCGGTGACTGGACCCACACTCTGTCTGCACAGTTTTGAAGATGGTGAGGTCCAAGTTAAAAAGGGGGACAAAATGTGCCCTGATTTAAATCAAAACGGGATGTATTGATTTACTTCCGACTTCCGGTTTCCCGCAGCTTGCGCCCGGTCGCGTTCTCGGGAGCTCCGAGAGACGCGGTCTTTCTGCGGTGGATAGGGGGGTCGTTAGGCTTCACGAACCCCCCTGAAGGGCGTAGGGAGATACCCTAGGCTTCAGGAGAAGGCTGTGGCGCCAGGACACCTCCGTTGGTAGCGGGCATGAGCGCGCGGAGAACGGGAGTGTGGCGCTTGGATCAGCCTTCCCCCCACCTGGTAAAGAAAGCCTGAGTCCGGATTAAGCGAGCAGGTAAGCTCCTGATGAAAAGATTAACCTTGGCACACAAAAACGATTGTAATTTAAAGGTTAAGAGGAATAACATTTAGAAAAAGAAGCTCTGGAGGGCTCTGTTGGGAGCGGGAGAAGAGTTGGGAGCGGGAGAAGAGTTCATTAGTCCTTATGGGCTGCGGCGCTGAGCGAAGAAAAGATACAATTTTACCTCCGAGTAAGACAAGAGTAAGATAAGATACAATAAGATACTATCTCACCTCCGAGCAAGATAGTGACAAGGAAAAAAGTGGAAGACAGGGGTAAGAGTGTGTCTTGGTGGACTTAAGAAGAACTAAGAAGGGGTCGACCCCATGCATGTGTGATTGCGACATCTGACATCGTTGAAACTGGAGTTTAAGATTTGAAAGAGAAGAAAAGGGATGAATGGTGGAAACAGTTTGCCTAGACGAAAAGGGGCTTGTATTATGGCAATGGAGTACAGGGTGATTTGTTGTGAACTTACTATTCTCTCCAAACTGAAGCTTAATGCTGCAATGCAGGAAAATGGCGCCAGAGCTGGCTGTTGGAGAGAGGGCGGAGGAGTGAGATAATGAGATCTGGCCAGCTGTAATTGATTGAATGAACTGAGTGCTGAATGGGAAGAGGGGCTGCTGTAACAAGGTCTGCTGCATACTAATGTTCCCTGCTGCCACCAAAATATGATTGTGGAAGAGAAATAAGAAGTGACGAACAGTTTGAACGACTTAGATAAACTGTTTAATCTACTTAAGAATTTGTGTGTAAAAAGACTGCTGGGGGTACTGGAAAGAACTGAATTTAATATATCATACTGACACCTAGAGGACAAGAAGAGAAATCCACAGAATCTTTGATCAATGATTCTTTTGAGTAATTATATTACGCTGAACTGAGCCCATTGCCCATTATTAACTCTTCAACTTAATTTAACTTTAAACCCCTCAAGCTTCTCTTCCTTCCTCTTTCCATACACCCCTCCCCCTTTTTTCTTCTTTTTTTCTTTTTTGTGGGTGTGTGGGTGTGTGAGTGGTGTGTGAGTGGTGAAGTTTTTTTTTCCCTTTCTTTCAGGAAAGCAAGACTCTAATGAGAAGAAAAGAAGTTGGACAGATATAGAAGAACTAGTGATACGGAGGGTTATGCCGGGTGCGAATAAGAAAAATCCCAATTTGGCAACGACTGGAGGGGTAGCAAACTTAATTAGAAGAAACTCCACTCAAGAAGGAAAGACTTTAATTCAAGGAACAATGGCAAATGCAGAAATGAGAGAGTTAATTTTGGGACTGAAAAGAGACATCTCAGATATGAAAAAAGAGATGAATGATAATGCTAAAATTATTGATCAAAAATTAGATGAGAATGCTAAAATTGTGACAGAAATAACTGGGAAACTGAATGAATTGGTAACTAAAAATATGGAAGTAACTAAGACTGTACAGGAGTTGAAAGGGAAAACACAAAGTCTGGAAGAGGGAGTGAAAAAGATTCAGAAAGATAATAGAGAAAGGAAGGGGGAAATGGAAAGAGTTAAGAAAGAGTTGTTAGAGGTGAAAGATACTAATGAGGCAGTCCTGGATGCTATTGCAATGATTGAGATGCATAGACGGGAGGATATATTGAGATTCAGGGCAGTACCAGAAGAGCCAAATGAACAAATAGAGAAGAAGTTAACAACAGAATTAGCTAGATGGCTTGAAGTGGAGGAAGTTGAAATGGCGCAGACTATAAAGAAAATATTTAGAACCAGATCTAGCTTCGCGAGAAAAAACAATTGGCCGGGGGACTGTCTAGTTACATTTGTTAATATGGACATGAGAAATAGAATTTTGCAGAGGTGCAGTAAAAACAAATTGAAAATCTCAGAGTCTGAAATAATTATACACAAGATAATTCCGCAAAGACTGTTACGAAAATGGGATAAATAAATGCCTTTGGTGGATGCACTGAAAGAAAAAGCAATAACACACAGGTGGGAATTCCCTGAAGGAATTTCCTTTTATTATAAAGGGAAAAGGAGAAGGTTTACAACATGGAGTGAGGCAGACAAATTTAAAAGAACATATAAAGAATTAGGAGGAAAGCAGCGTGGTGGAGGGGCGGAGAGTGTTGATAGTAGATCAGAAAAAGAACAAGAACAATAGATAAAAGGGGAAAGGTTGTATTTTCTGCATACTTGAAAGCGAGTGTATTAACCAAGTTGTATGCTATTTTAAACTGAATAAAGTTGAAAGTCAAAACGGATTAATTAGATATTGAAATTTAAAGTTTGTAATGGAATTAAAAGTATTAACGTGGAACGTTAATGGGTTAAATGAAAAACATAAAAGAAACAAAGTAGAGCATATTCTATATAAGCAAAAGCTTGATCTTATTTGTCTTCAAGAGACACATGTCGCACAACAACATGTGAGGGTACTGTCAAATAAGAAGTTGGGGTTAGAGTTTGTGTCGTCAGATGTTAAAAAAAAAGAGGAGTAATATATGCAAAATCATATCTGGAACCCAAATTACTGTATAAAGATGAATCAGGCAGAATTGTAATTATAAGAATAAGAATCCAAGGGGAAAATGTAATTGTGGTAGGAATATATGCACCTAATGAAAAAAAGAATGAATTCTATCAAAAACTAGAAGAGGTTATGTTAGAATACTTAGACGAAAAGATGATATTAATGGGAGATTTAAATGGGGTGGTAGCCCCGGAATGGGATAGATCCCCAAAGATTTCAAAGAAAAAGCAAATAAAATTACCAAATAGTTTCTTCTCCCTCACAGAGTTATTAAATTTAGAAGATGCATGGAGAAGCCAGAACCTATTAAAAAAAGAATTTACATATTTTTCCTTTCCCAATAATACAGCAGGAAGAATAGATGCCATCTGGTTGTCAAAAGAATTAATTCCAAAGATATATAAAATAGAAATACACCCCAGAACTATATCAGACCACAATTTGGTGATGGTATGGCTTAAAAATGAAGGGAAAAGAATGAGAAGGTGGAGGTTAAATGAGAAACTTTTATCAGATGAAGCAGTAGTGGAAAAAGCTAAAAAGAATATAAAAGAGTATTTTGAATTGAATTTAAATGATGATATGGATCCGAATGTGGTATGGGATGCTGGAAAGGCAGTCATGAGGGGGTTCTTTATAAAACAAAATAGTATACAAAAAAGAATAAAGGAAGAAAAATTAAGGAAATTAGTAGAAGAAATCAGGAAAATTGAAAAGGAGCTATATAAAAAACCAGATGATGAAGAATTAAAAAGGAATATTAAAGTATTGCAATCACAATATTCGATGGTAATAGGGGAAGAAATCGAATGGGAAATGAAGATGAGAAGACAAAAATATTTTGAACAATCTAATAAACCAGGGAAATTACTGGCGTGGCAGCTTAAGAAAAGAGAAAATGAAAGGATAATCAATAAAATTAAATTAGGTGAGGAAATAATAACAAACCCTAAAGAAATACAAAAGAAATTTGTAGAATTTTATAAAGAACTATATAGGGAAGGGGGAGAATCAAATGAAGAGGTTTCAGAATACTTGGGGAAAATGAATATAGCTAAAATAACAGACAACCAAAGAGAATCTTTAAGTAGCCCTATATCTGTGTCTGAAATACGGTATGCTATTAAGAAGGCCAAAAGTGGAAAAGCTCCCGGCCCAGATGGGTTGACTGCTATTTACTATAAGAAATTAGAAGAAGAATTGGTTAAACCTTTAAATTGTATAATGAATAAAATCCTAAATGGAGGACAGATGCCGGAAACGTGGCGTGAAAGTTTTATAACTTTAATTCCAAAACCAGGCACAGACCATCAAGTTATGGGCAATTTTAGGCCTATATCACTCTTGAATAGTGATTATAAACTTTTTGCATTTCTTTTGGCTGAAAGAACAAAGAAAGTACTACAGGAATATATCCAAAAAGACCAAGCTGGATTCATAGTAGGAAGACAAATTCAAAATAATACTAGAATAATTATTAATATATTGGAATATCTGGAAGTTAAAATTAATAAACCAGTGGCCTTTATGGCAGTCGATGCAGAAAAAGCATTCGATAACATCTCATGGAAATTTATGCTGAATACAATAAATCGAATGATGCCAGGAGACCAATATTATAACGGAATAAAAGCTATTTATCAAAAACAAAAAGCCAAAATTATAATTAATGGAGAAATTTCTCAAGAGTGTGAGGTTAAAAAAGGAACAAGACAAGGTTGCCCGCTCTCTCCTCTAATATTTGTTATGATAATGGAAGTATTAAATAATAGAATAATAACAGAGGATGATATTAATGGAGTTCATTTGGGGAAGAATAAGTACAAGCTAAAGGCATTTGCGGACGATCTTATAATAATGACTGAAGAACCTCAAGAAAGTATGGTAAAAGTTATAGAAATAATGAATGAGTATGGCAGGGTATCGGGATTTAAATTAAATCAAAGTAAGACTAAATTATTAACCAAAAATATGACAACTAGCGACAAGGAACAATTAGAAAAAGTAACATCTTAAAATTTATAATAAGATCAAGTATTTAGGAATTTGGTTAACAGCAAAAAATATTGACTTATATGAGAATAATTATAAAAAATGTTGGGAGGGAATTAAAAAAGATTTAATAACCTGGAATAAACTGAAATTATCTTTCTTGGGACGCATCTCCGCAGTTAAATTAAATATTTTGCCCAAATTACTTTTTTTATTTCAGACGATTCCAATATTAGGGAAAACAACAATTATTGATGATTGGAGAAAAGAAATTTCTAAATTTATCTGGGAGGGTAAGCGACCAAGAGTTAAACACAAAGTTCTAATAGACACGAGAGAAAGGGGAGGGTTTGGCCTCCCCGATCTAAAAATTTATGAGGCTACAAGTATAGTGTGGCTAAGAGAGTGGTGCTTACTCCGTGATAACGAATTGTTGGATCTTGAAGGGTTTGACCTTCTAAACGGATTGCATGCCTATTTATATTATGGGAGGTATGCGACCCACAAAAAATTCACCAATCATATAATTAGAAAAGCTCTCTTTAATATCTGGGAAAAATATAAAAAATTACTAGAGCAGAAGACCCCACGATGGATCTCCCCCATTGAGGCGAAGGCGTATAGGAGGACGAATTCTAAAAATAATTGGTTAACATATAATGATTTAATCATTGAGGAAGAAGGAGATATCAAATTAAGAAAATACGAAGAAATAAAAGATCATTTGGGAGGCTGGTTGGAGTATCACCAGCTATATGGAACATTTATGGCAGATAAAAAAGTAGGATTCGCTAAAAACCCATCGAAGCTGGAGGTAGAAGTGAATAAAAGTAAATATAAAATAATATCAAGAGCTTACCATCTATTGCTAAACTGGGAGGTGGCAGAAGAGGAAGTAAAGTCTACTATGGTGAGGTGGGCACAAGACATTGGAAGACCTACTATGATGGTACAGTGGGAACACCTCTGGAAAAAGACAATGAGGTTTACCACCTCCTATAACATAATAGAAAACATGATGAAGGTACAACATAGATGGTACTTTACTCCGGCTAGATTAGCCAAAATGTATAAAGGTGCTGTATGTCTTTGTTGGAAATGTGGGGGGAGCGAGGGAGATTTGATGCACATGATGTGGGGATGTCAGAAGATTAAGCTATTCTGGACAGATATATATGAAGAAATTAAAAAATTGTTGGGGATAAATTTCCCCAAGAAACCAGAATTGTTATTATTAAATATATTTGATAAAGAAATCCCAAATAAAATGAGAGAAGTGTTTCTATACGCAACTGCAGCTGCACGAATATTAATTGCTAAAAGATGGAAAGAGTCTGAAGCACCAACCAGGGCAGAATGGCAATGTAAGTTGCAAGAAATGGCGGAGATGGCCCAATTAACCAATGAGATAAGAGGGGAATCAAAACAAAACCTCCAAAAGAAATGGATGAAGTATGCAGATTATGTTAAGAAATATAGTAATGGTAGGATAGCCTGGTTAACGAGTTAATAATAATGGATGAATTAATGTGCGACATTGGAATTAAGAAAATTAGGATGTCATTAGGCATAGTAGTGTAATTAAAGGAATAGGAAGCATTATAACAGAAGTATAATACACTCTGTGAAAAGATCCGAGTATGTATTGGGGAAAGATAGGAGGTCGATTGGGAAGGGATAGAGGGAGGGGAGGGAGGAAGGAGGGTCAGAAGGATATTTTAAAGCATAAAGGTCTTTGGATGATTAATGTTGGCTATAGTGAATAAAGGAATCAAATTTGTATTTGTGTATGGTTATAATAAGTTAAAATTATTTCTTTTGTATTTAAAAGTCAACATGTATGATTATATGCTGTAGCCGAACAATATGTATATATGTATGTTATGTTTGTAACAATAAAATTATATATATAAAAAAAGATTTACTTCCAAAAACCTGAAGATCCCATTTATTAAGGGACGGGTGGCAACCCTAATATTTACCCTCAGCCATTAAAAAATCAATCACCTGTTAAATGTGTGTGTGGGTTATTATTCATAATTTTATATGAATATGTTTTTATATGTGTTATTATGCTATGTTTTTATTTTTATGCTGCACAAATTATATTCTTAATGTTGTACACCACACTGGAATATTTGGATAAAGGGTGGCATATAAATTGAACAACATATAACAGCAACATACATAGTAACAAACAAATAGCTTTCTGTGGATGAGGAGAACATGGGGGCAATGAGGGGAACGTTACATCAGGGGAGTCTTCCCTAGGTTGGTCATTGTCAAATATAGAATATATTACATGCATAACCCTTCCCTCCCAAAAGAAATTTATTGGAAGCTATCTGTTTAACTACAAATCTGACCCAAGGACATTCCAGGTGTTTCAAAAGAGTGCAGTATGCAATCCACAATTCCTTCTGCAGATTCATTGGGATGTTCCAGGAAAGCAATCATTTTGTTCATCACTTCACTTTCAGGTGTAAAGCACTGCACTGCAAGGGGAAATATATTTCTCTTTCCCTTGTTAAAGGCTTCAGATTGAATAGGAAAAAATGAGAGGTATTTCAGATGTCAAGATTTTCACCACATCCTTCACAGCCTTTTGCTAAGTTCTCTGGTTCTTTCCTCCCACAACAAATTTTCTTGACAATGTTTGAGTCAAACTCCTCCTCCCGGACCCACCCACCCTCTGTTCACATACCATGATAAGTCTAAATAAGCCAATCATTTATGACTTCCTTTCTTCGCCTTCCCTGGTTCCTTTAATTTCCCCACCTATCCCTCTATCATGGACAGCAGAGCCAGGCCAGAGTCTTGGTGATGCAGATCCTCAGAAACTCCACCAGATCGCTGGAGCCTCTCTCTGATTCGCCACCTAGACAGCTAGCCAGAGGAGGGTGAGGCAGCACTTTGGGAGGGAGAATAAAAGGGGCATTTTCTGAGGGAGAGTGTTAGATTGGGCTGCATATGAGAAGAGATATGGCTTGACTTAAGAGGAGAGCAGTGGCGTCACAATGGGGGGCAGGGGGGCAGTGCGCTCCCGGTGGCATGTCTCCGAGGGTGACAAGGTGGCGCAAGCAGCCATCGCGCCGCCACAGCCGCCTGTAAAGGATCCTCCATTCACGGCTGCAACCGTGAGCAGAGGATCCCGCCCCTCCCAGCCTCCCTCCCTCCCTTCCTGGCTCGCCATAAGTGGCTCCTGCTTTGCTGCTTTCCATAAAACCAAAAATATGCAACACAACGGCCAATATTGGTATGAAAATGATAAATGTAATGTATCTTTATTCTCTATGAAAAAATAAACAGACAGTGTTCCGGTAAAGCACTGTTTCGTGGAAAACTTCTTCAGCTCACAATGCTGTAAGAAATGAACAGAAGAAAACTAAACATCTCTGTGGATATGCAACCATAAAAACAATACAATGCAGTAACATAAACATACATAACATAATAAATCAATATAATAACAAATAATAACATACCTTGCCATATGATAAACTTTACACGGAGCAGTGGTCATAGACTATGTAGCCACTGCTACAGGTGATTAGAACTGTAAAGGCTTATAAGCCCCTCCATGATACCAGGTGAGTTACATAATAATCAAGACTGATTACAGTTAAAGTGACATCACTCTTGCAGCTAAACTAAATAAAACAACCAAGATCCATTTCTGAATTCAACCCTTCTGGATGAAGCGTCTTAAACATAAAAATAAATTGGGATTCCTTCTGTCTTAGCCTTTTTACAAAGTCACATGTGTAATTAGGGGTTCTCTTGTTAATCCACAGAACTGTGAAAAGTAAATCCGTGTCAGAATGGTTATGCGACAAAAAATGCTCCACCAAAGGAGCTTCCACAACTGTGTTACGAATGCGGGAGCGGTGCTCGCTTATACGTGTGCCCACTGATCGTGTAGTTGAACCAATATACAACAAATTGCACGGACACCTGATTAGATAAACCACCTCCTTTGTTTGGCACATGCTAAAGTGATTAATTGTGAACCTAAAGTTTGTTTTGTCATTGTAAATTACTTTAGCTTGCAATGCTAACAGATAGGAGGAACACCTCCCACATTTGAAATGCCCCCTAGGCCCAGTATACGTGTCACTCTTAATGTTATGAATGTCTGTATGTAGCAGTAGGTCCTTAAAACTGCTGGTACGCCTGAGCCCTATAAGAGGAAATTCCGAACAGCCAGGTATATTCCACAGGATATGCCAGTGCTTCTTTATTAATGTAATTACCTTGTCTGCATATGGGGAGTATTCTAAAGAGTCCGTAACACGGTTCAAGGTACTTGAAACATTAGTACGGGTAAGCAAAGTGGAACGCTCTCTACCCAACGATTTAGTCCTGGCTTGATTAATTACCTCCTGCGGGTAACCTCTGGCACGCAATGAGTCGGACAGCCGATAAGCATTTCTACAAAAATCCTCATGACATGAGGAGTTTCTATTGAGTTGCAGAAAAAGACCGAACGGTAAATTATTTCTCAGTCTCTTAGGATGGTAAGAAGAATAATGCAGGAGTGAATTACAGTCTGTGGGTTTTCGGTAGGGTCTAATTGCCAATTGCCCATTACATTTGAAAACTTCCACATCTAAGAAAACACATGACAAAGTGCTATGGTGACCTGAAAAGGCTAAGGATGGATGTAAAGAATTTAACCAACTCGAAAAACATAAGAAATCACGTTCATTATCAAATAAAAAGAACAAATCATCAATATATCGCGAATAAAATAATAAAGAAGTTGCAAAAGGATTGTTACTCAGTATATATGATTTCTCAAAAGCACCCATGAAGATATTAGCTACAGATGGGGCTATAGGAGAACCTATAATTTTTCTCAAATACAACATCCAATAAATCCAAAAGAAAGTCAGTGGGGGGTGAGGGGTCAGCACGGGACTGTAACAAACCACTAATAATGGCACGTGCCTCATCCACAGTTTTCTGCTTTAAGATTGCTACACACAGGTTTTTTTTTGTTGCTGCTTTCCATGGCTCCCCCTCCCTCCCTTCCCGGTTTGCTGTAAAGCGGCAAAGCGGGAGCCACTTACAGTGAGCTGCCCCCCACAGCCTCCCTCCCACCCTGGCTCCCGCTTTGCCGCTTTACAGTGAGCCGGGAGGGGAGGGAGGGGGATGGACAGGAGCCATGGCTTCCAAGAGGGTGCAGCTTCGCCAGTGCCCCGGCAAAGCGGCATGGGGGGGGGTGACCCCCCCAAAAAAACCCAAACACACCGGGTACCACCTGGGCTTGCTATGCCTCTGGAGGAGAGATAGGGAGTAGGATATGATTTGACTGAGGAAGAACTGGTTCTGAGTTAAGTTAGATAGCCAGACCGAGGAGACTATCCATAGCAAGAGGACAGAGCCTTGTAGCTTGGATAGGGAGAATGTGTTGTGGGTCTGGGAAAGATATATAGACAGGAGTGTTCTGGGGGGAGGGTTGTGACTGAACCCTCAGAGGTAGAATCTGTGGGAATGCAGGCTACCTGGGTCTCATTATATCCAGGAGGGAAGAGTTATTCTAGGTGCAGAAGACTC
Organism: Darevskia nairensis; assembly: GCA_034642065.1. Taxonomy (NCBI): domain Eukaryota; kingdom Metazoa; phylum Chordata; class Lepidosauria; order Squamata; family Lacertidae; genus Darevskia; species Darevskia nairensis. The sequence goes on from JAWWNI010000184.1 coordinate 760,624, forward strand.
CCAACCCAGTAAACAAGGGGTGAGGGGATTCCCTGGGTCTGTTATACTATTTGGAGTGTGTGATTGCTGAGAGAGTGGACAACTGATTTTGAGTAAAGAGAGGTTAAAAGAAGCTGTGACCGTAACATTGTGTTTAAGCCTGACCCACTTTGGGTTTTGTTTTCTTTTTAATTATCTTTATTGAGTTTATAAACAAAGAAAATAATAATAAAAAAGAAAATACAAATAGCAAAGAATTTCCCATAAAGGAAAAAGGTAGCATTTCAGTTTACAAGCTGCTCATATCTGTGTTCCAGTTCAATTAATCGTTGCTACCTACATATAATTTAATATGCCTATATACAATGTAACAAACAGAAATAAAAAGAAATGTGAATACTTCCGATTAAGTCCATAATACTCTTCCTGCTTAGTTCCATTAGTTCCAAACACCATCTTCCTACTTATATCAATTATTTAATTTTGTCATTATTGTTTTTTGTATTAATACCATATGTTGTTACTCATTTTTCTAACGTCAGAAAGCCTCTACTATTGCAATATCCTTGGAGATATTCTCTCACCATTTTCCATTCCTTGTCTACCTCCTTTTCCGAGGCTCCTCTCACTGGTTCCATTTCCCCCCACTAACATTAGATATTCTACCAGTTTAGCTTGCCATTCTATCTTGGTTGGAGAGGTTTCCCTTTTCCAATTTCTGGCTATTAGATTCCTGGCGGTGGTGATTGCATACATGGACTGCTGTCTTATTTTGTTTTTAATATCAGATATCATTATGCATAAAAGAAATCGTTCTGGTTTCTTAGAGAACGTAGTTTTAAACATTTTCTTTAGTTCGTTGTAAACTGTATCCCAAAATTCCTTAATCCTGACACAACTCCACCACATGTGTATATATGTCCCTGTCACTTTTTTACATCTCCAACATTGGTCTGACCTGTTTTTATACATCCTTGTGAGCTTGGCAGGTGTCAAATGCCATGTGTACAGCATCTTCATCATATTTTCCCTTAAGTTCATGCTAGGTGTAAATTTTATATCAACTCTCCATAATCCCTCCCATTGACTCAAATATATACAGTGCCCTATATCCTGGACCCACCTTCTCATTGTTCCTTTTATTTCTTCTTCTTTTGTTTTCCTCTCCAAAAGCAGGTCATACATCTTAGAAATACATTTGTTTTTTGTTAGGAGTAGGTCTTTTTCAAATTTGGAGAGATTTTTACTAAATCCTTTTTTGGGGGGGGGTCTATGCTGAATCTTTCGTTTAGTTGAAAATATTGCAACCAATCAGTCAGATTTGGTCTTATTTCTTCAAATTTTGTCAGGGTTAAGTTATTGTTCCTTTCCTCTAGAACCATTCCATAAGTTGCCCACTCCTCTTTCATGTCCTTTAGACCTGAAGGTCTTTATATTTATTCCAAATTTTGTATAAGGATTTCCTTACTAGGTGGTTTAAGTACCCCCTGTGGACCCTTACCTTTTCATAAACTAGGTAAGTGTGCCACCCAAAATGATTGTCATGGCCTTCTAAATCCAATAGCTCAGTGTCTTTTAAGTTTATCCAATCCTTGATCCAAGTTAGTCCAGCTGCTGCGTGATACAATTCCAAATCCGGTAAGCTTAAACCGCCTCTCTCCTTTTTATCAATGAGGATTTGATATTTAATCCTTTTTTGCCGTTCCAAATAAATTTTGCCATATCCTTCCTCCATTCCTTAAAATAGTTCATACCACCCAAAATTGGAATGGTTTGAAAGATGAATATTAGCTTTGGTAAAACACACATTTTTATAACTAAGATTTTACCCCAGAAGGAGAGGTGAAGTCTATTCCATATTTCAAAATCTCTTTTTATCTCCTTCCAAGTTTTTAAATAGTTATCTTGATATATGTCAAGCCAGATACCTAGATATTTTATCTTCTTTCTGATTTATATGCCTGTAGCCTTCTGCAGATTTTGTTTCTCTTCTAACGACATGTTCTTCACTATTATACTAGTTTTCTTCTTATTCACTTTATATCCTGCTACTTTCCCATATTCATTCATTATATCTATTGCTGTTGGGATGCTTACTATTGGGTCCTCTGTTGTTAAAATTACACCGTCTGCATATGCTCTAAGCTTAAATGGCACCCATTCCCACCACCCTTCTGAGTAATACCCCTCCCACCCTCTCACTATATATAAGGGTCTGGTGACTTCTGTTTCAGTGTATCTGAAGAAGTGTGCATGCACACGAAAGCTCATGCCAAGAACAAACTTAGTTGGTCTCTAAGGTGCTACTGGAAGGAATTTTTTTATTTTTTATTTTGCTTTGATTATTAGGTCTGTTTCAATTCTGCAAATGTCTTTATTTGTGTACAATTCTTCTCCATCTATGTTGTAAATTTCATCCATAGAATCCATTTTTGCTTAGTTGTTTTCAATTTCCATACAATGGGTATATGTTTCAAGAGCATAGTCGCCTCCGAAAATCTTAATTTTTTGAGTAGTGTCTTTGGGAGAAAGTGCTTGTGTCCAGCACTTTCTCCCAAAACTTAGTAAGTGTGGGACACAGTAAAAGCATGTGTTTCAAAGAAGCATTGTCAATAGTACATCTCCAACCAAGAGATACATACAAATGCATGAGATACCAAAAGATTCTAAGGATTTTCTGTTGTATAATTCTTAGATTAAGATCCATTGATATGATACTGAAGCCAAGAAATTTTCCCACTATCTAGGTAAGAGTGAACATTCCAATTCTTTTTCTAATCACTTCTTAAACTCTGCATATCAGACTGAGTTTCAAATTAATTATCCAATTGCTCCAAATTTCAAGTGTCTCAGATGCTGTGAAGGTAGTCAGACCAAACGAAGTTACTAAAATGTGTTGTAGCTGGAAGTATTGCCATTGGACCACCTCTGAAAGATGGTATTTCATGTATGTATTGTACGTATAGAAGTCTTCCTCATCTATCAGTTGATCCAAGGTCAGGACACCCATTGTCAGCTGCATCCCATTGCTGACAGAGGGGGAGAGCGTGGAGAGACAGGAGGAGTTAATTAGGCAGGAATGCAGAACGAGCAACCTAGTTGCAGTAGAAGCCTGAGCTCCGAGAACAAACAGAAGGAAGGGGGGAGTTTAAGGGGAAGACACAGACTGACAGTTTAAGCTCCAACTCAGAGGGAGGGCCACCGGAAATAGCCCATCCCATGATGCGTAGGCACACAAGAATTAATGAGAGGCATGAACAGGAAAGGAAGCAAAAGTGGGGTTTTAAATATGGGAACAGAAAGGGGCAGAACTCAGACTGGAAACAGCTAATTTGGAAGCAGAAGCTGAGTGGCTGAGCTGCAGAGTGATTTGTGTGCTTTCAGCAATAAACCTGAGTTAATAACTGCCGGAGTTGTCTCGCTTCTGTGGGAGAGACCCAACCATTCCTCCCTGCACATTATTAAAGTAGGATTTAGCATGTGAAAATGAATTTATTTTTATTACCTAATATATTCCATATCTTTCTAATTGACTTGTTTCAAGAGTTGTAGGGACTTCAAATATTTTGATCCTAATACTATCCACCCATCCAAAAGTGTTATATACTGTATGTGTATTCTAAGGTTGCCCAACTGAGAAGTTTTCGGCCATCAGTATGTCTCCAATATTTGATACTTGTCAATAAATAAGCACGATGGTATAATTCCAATCTTGGTATGACAAATCTACCTTCCTTAATTTGTAATGGCATGTCTTATTTTCTGGGCTTCTTGTAGGAATATGGTTAGGTACTCTGGGAGCAGGATGCTGAATTAGATGTGCCCTTGGCGTGATCCAGCAGATCTTCTTCTGTTCCTGACTCCTGAATCCCTTGGTGCCTCTCCAGAGTTCTGCCAAACAATAGCAATGTGCCCTGACTGCCTAGTGTTTTGTGGCAATTCTCCGGAAAAGCCTCTACAATAGTAGAGTTGACTGTATTTTATAGCTTTCTTCGATGTTTTCCTTTTGGTATGTTAGGTGGGAAGTTTCTGTATTGTATGTCTTTGATTTACATTACTGTAAGCCACTAAGATTTCTATGAAATATGGACTGAAATATACATTTGCTAAATCAATAAAGTAACTCATAATTACCCATTTTTTCCTTCTAAAAGCACTGCCCTTTGCCACCACTGCCATCATATATTCTGAATTTGATAAATGCAGACACACAACATAGTTTTTATTTGCCTCACCAATTTATTTTTATTATGAACAAAGGAGAATTTAACCCATATCCCATATTGTCATGAGCATAAGCCCTCAATCCCCTCATTTCTACTTTAATTTCCCATTCCCTGCATCCCATTCACCAAATAGAAGACACAGGAGTCCTGTGATTCTCAGATGCTCTGCACTCCCACCACAATCAGGCAAGCAGCCACCACTTCCACTGTTACAGAAAATTGTGGAATCCGAAAGGGAGAAGACATTTTTTTCTTCCTACTGTAACTAAACTTCAACGCTGAGTTGGTTTCGTGAAGGCAGAGTTTCACCACACCGTGCTCTTGTTATTGTGCCTGAAAAGTACTTGTTAAGCGCTGATGTCTTGGCCAGTTCACAAAAAGCTGGTGTTGCACAGCCTCTGACGACCTTATCAGGAACTTTCCTGTCATCTAGTAAAGAAAAAGAGACAGGGTCAGATGAGCATCTGGGTAGAAATCGGTGTTTGTGTGTGTGTGCAAAAGAAAAAAATAGGAGCACCTTAATTCTTATTACCGTAACTATATTGAGCAAATATAGAAAGAATCTGGAAATCACAGCATGAAATGAAAATGAGATAGATGTTTAATATTTAGGAAAAGTCTATTTTTTTCTTATGGGCCAAGGCCTCATCTGCATTGATATTGCTTTCCAGATCAGGCCTCCATGCCTAATTTTACTTCTTTTAAAGACTAGTGAAAACACTCTTTTAATACACTTTTACATGTACTTCAACAGACTATTTGCATGGCTATGTCCCTCCCTCCCCTTGAGTAAAGACACAGACACATTATATGAATTTTAATGGGCGTGAAGGCCACAACTTTATTGGTTACGGATGTAGAGCGGTATTGGCTTAGGCATTGGACCCTAACAGACTATATCGGACCCCAACCCGTGTGTTGGAAGTCTGGGAAGGGTTAATCCCCAGTGGGTAGTCCCATTGATGTACATTGAATGGGACCCCCCCTGTGATCACCGTTGGGGCGTGCCTTGGGCCCGAACCTCCCTAGGCTTTGGACATGGCCATGCCCCCGGAATCCGTTTACCAGAATACCCTTCAAGATAGGGGCAGGTGATGGCGCTACCTCCCCTCCTCCGATCTATGATGTCTTCTCCCAATGCCTAACCGCCAAACCAAAGTTGTGACGATTTGCTATGAGGTAGGTGAAAAAACCCGAACGGCTAATCCAATCGGGAAAAAGAACTACCAGGCTCCTTGGTCAACAAGGCAACCAACCGAAGTCCATAGCAAGGTCAAGGACTAAGAATATGGGTGGGATGGTGGGTGAACCTAACAGCTGGTAAGCGGGCGAGGAAAGGAGGATTTCCCGCCCGCTCCCGGCTTAAACTGGGGCAGGACACGCCCCCAGACCGACCTGATTGGTCGGTCTGAGGATGACGCGGGCGGGCAATCCCGACGCCACGGGCTGAATCCCAGCCCAGCAGGCGGGTCGGGAGTGACGCCTGCAAAGGCACCTCCTACTGACGACGGAGGTGAGGGCTTGCATGGCTATGTCCCTCCCTCCCCTTGAGTAAAGACACAGACACATTATATGAATTTTAATGGGCGTGAAGGCCACAACTTTATTGGTTACGGATGTAGAGCGGTATTGGCTTAGGCATTGGACCCTAACAGACTATATCGGACCCCAACCCGTGTGTTGGAAGTCTGGGAAGGGTTAATCCCCAGTGGGTAGTCCCATTGATGTACATTGAATGGGACCCCCCCCTGTGATCACCGTTGGGGCGTGCCTTGGGCCCGAACCTCCCTAGGCTTTGGACATGGCCACGCCCCCAGAATCCGTTTACCGGAATACCCTTCAAGATAGGGGCAGGTGATGGCGCTACCTCCCCTCCTCCGATCTATGACGTCTTCTCCCAATGCTTAACCGCCACACGAGCCCCCCCAAAAGGGGGGAGCTCGCCGCCAATACCCTCACAACCGCAACCAAGACCTAATTCCCTGAATGATATCCATCAGCCAAGCATCATTTCCCGTCACTGAAAGATGCACGCCATCGTCGCGGTAAAGGGAAGCCTCAGCTCGTTTTATGTTGGGGTGTCTGATGACCTGACCACCAAGCAGCATAACTCTGCGTGCCACCGCAGCATCTCGTAGCCGCCTTGCTTTGTTCAAGGCTGTAGGGCAGTGTCCATCGCGCCATGCGCGCCTCTGTAAAAGTTAATCCAAGCCCCGGCTGGGGGGTGGAGGGAGGGTACCCGCCAATCTTCCAAGAAGGCGCTTCTTAAAGGCTAATCCACTCAATACTAATGAAAAATTGACTAAGCTAAACTACCTGAATTAAGCTAAACTAAAGGAAGGAAAAGAAAAGACAGGGGAGAGGCGAACCTAACAGCTGGTAAGCGGGCGAGGAAAGGAGGATTTCCCGCCCGCTCCCGGCTTAAACTGGGGCAGGACACGCCCCCAGACCGACCTGATTGGTCGGTCTGAGGATGACGCGGGCGGGCAATCCCGACGCCATGGGATGAATCCCAGCCCAGCAGGCGGGTCGGGAGTGACGCCTGCAAAGGCACCTCCTACTGACGACGGAGGTGAGGGCATCTCTCACCTTCTCATACCCCCACCCCATAAGTATACATTCTCATCTATATACATACAAAGTAAGATTATTTGAAGTGAGTTATGTTTTCTGGAAAAAGAAACTTTTCCCCAATTGCACAAATCATCTATTTTCTGGCAGGAAGCCACCAACTGAAGGAAATAGTAACCCACCCACCATGTTTTCCCCAGCTCACTCATTGGCTGGCAGTTCTACTTACCATGTACAAGAACAAACTCTAAGCATTGAGTCTCCTCATCGTAACACTTGATGGCTTTTGACCCCTTAGAAACTGCTGAGCCAGAAACACAAAGGTTTGGACACTCCAGCCCATTCTTATCACGACTTGGTTCTGTCAAAAGCAACCACAGAAGTCAACACATGGTTCTAGGCGTTTTATCTCTATAATGATCCCTAGACCTCGGATCTCTCATCTTTGAGAGGGTTGCAGCATCTCTACTTCATTCTGTTTCTGCAATTAATGAAGTTGACAATGAAGATAGACTTGAGACGAGTAGACAAGCAGTAGTATTTTTTAGGGGGTGAGTTGGGGAGTTTATTGTTGTGAATATGACATATTAGCCACTGTTACCCCTTCATGGATCACTGTCTTGTCGTGGCGAAGGGGCTTGAATTACTCAGGGAAGCTATGGACAGGTCAAGATGGACAGGTCATAGTGGAGAGTTTGGACCAAACGTGATCCACCTGGAGGAGGAACTGGCAAGCCACTCCAGTATCCCTGCCAAGAAAACTCCATGGGCAAAGACAACAGGCATATAAAAGATATGACGCTGGAAGATGAGCCCCTCAGGTCGGAAGGCGTCCAACATGCTACTGGGGAAGAGCGGAGGACAAGTACAAGTAGATTCAGAGCTGATGAAGCGGCTGGGCCAAAGCCGAAAGGATGCTCCGCTGCGGATATGCCTGGAAGCGAAAGGAAAGTCCGATGCTGTAAAGAAAAGTATTGCATAGGAACCTGGAATGTAAGAACCATGAACCTTGGTAAGCTGGATGTGGTAAAAAATGAGATGGCAAGAATAAACATTGACATCCTGGGCATCAGTGAACTAAAATGGACGGGAATGGGTGAATTCAGTTCGGATGACTATCATATCTACTACTGTGGGCAGGAATCCCGTAAAAGAAATGGAGTGGCCCTCATAGTCAACAAAAGAGTGGTGAAAGCTGTACTGGGATGCAATTTCAAAAATGATAGAATGATCTCGATACGAATCCAAGGCAGACCTTTTAACATCACAGTAATCCAAGTTTATGCACCAACTACCAGTGCTGAAGAAACTGAAATTGACCAATTCTATGAAGACTTACAACACCTTATAGAAATGACACCAAGGAAGGATGTTCTTCTCATTATAGGGGATTGGAATGCTAAAGTAGGGAGTCAAGAGATAAAAGGAACAACTGGCAAGTTTGGCCTTGGAGTTCAAAATGAAGCAGGCCAAAGGCTAATAGAGTTCTGCCAAGAGAACAAGCTGGTCATCACAAACACTCTTTTTCAACAACACAAGAGACGACTCTACACATGGACATCACCAGATGGGCAACATCGAAATCAGATTGATTATATTCTCTGCAGCCAAAGATGGAGAAGCTCTATACACTCAGCAAAAACAAGACCCGGAGCTGACTGTGGCTAAGATCATCAGCTTCTTATAGCAAAATTCCAGCTTAAACTGAAGAAAGTAGGAAAAACCACTGGGCCAGTAAGATACAATCTAAATCAAATTCCTTATGAATACACAGTTGAAGTGAAGAACAGGTTTAAGGATTTAGATTTGGTGGATAGAATGCCTGAAGAACTGTGGATGGAGGCCCGTAACATTATACAAGAGGCAGCAACGAAAACCATCCCAATGAAAAAGAAATGCAAGAAAGCAAAGTGGCTGTCAAATGAGGCCTTACAAATAGCGGGGGAGAGAAGGCAAGCAAAATGCGAGGGAAATAGTGAAAGATACAGGAAATTGAATGCAGATTTCCAAAAAATAGCAAGGAGAGACAAGAGGGTCTTTTTAAACGAGCAATGCAAAGAAATAGAGGAAAACAACAGAATGGGAAAAAACAGAGATCTGTTCAAGAAAATTGGAGATAAGAAAGGAACATTTCGTACAAAGATTACCACAATTAAGGATAAAAGTGGAAAGGACCTAACAGAAGCAGAAGACATCAAGAAGAGGTGGCAAGAATACACAGAGGAATTATACCGGAAAGATATGGAGGTCTTGTACACCCCAGGTAGTGTGGTTGCTGACCTTGAGCCAGACATCCTAGAGAGTGAAGTCAAATGGGCCTTAGAAAGCCTTGCTAACAACAAGGCTAGTGGAGGTGATGATATTCCAGCAGAACTATTTAAAATTCTAAAAGATGATGCTGTTAAGGTGCTACACTCAATATGCCAGCAAGTTTGGAAAACTCAGCAGTGGCCAGAGGATTGGAGAAGATCAGTCTACATCCCAATCCCAAAGAAGGGCAGTGCCAAAGAATGCTCCAACTACCGCACAATTGCGCTCATTTCACACGCTAGCAAGGTTATGCTTAAAATTCTACAAGGCAGGCTTAAGCAATATGTGGACCGAGAACTCCCAGAAGTGCAAGCTGGATTTCGAAGGGGCAGAGGAACCAGAGACCAAATTGCAAACATGCGCTGGATTATGGAGAAAGCTAGAGAGTTCCAGAAAAACATTTACTTCTGCTTCATTGACTACGCAAAAGCTTTTGACTGTGTTGACCACAGCAAACTATGGCAAGTTCTTAAAGAAATGGGAGTGCCTGATCACCTCATCTGTCTCCTGAGAAATCTCTATGTGGGACAAGAAGCTACAGTTAGAACTGGATATGGAATAACTGATTGGTTCAAAATTGGGAAAGGAGTACGACAAGGCTGTATATTGTCTCCCTGCTTATTTAACTTATATGCAGAATTCATCATGCGAAAGGCTGGACTGGATGAATCCCAAACTGGAATTAAGATTGCCGGAAGAAATATCAACAACCTCAGATATGCTGATGATACAACCTTGATGGCAGAAAGTGAGGAGGAATTAAAGAACCTTTTAATGAGGGTGAAAGAGGAGAGCGCAAAATATGGTCTGAAGCTCAACATCAAAAAAACTAAGATCATGGCCACTGGTCCCATCACCTCCTGGCAAATAGAAGGGGAAGAAATGGAGGCAGTGAGAGATTTCACTTTCTTGGGTTCCATGATCACTGTAGATGGTGACAGCAGTCACGAAATTAGAAGACACCTGCTTCTTGGGAGAAAAGCAATGACAAACCTAGACAGCATCTTAAAAAGCAAAGACATCACCTTGCCAACAAAGGTCCGTATAGTTAAAGCTATGGTTTTCCCAGTAGTAATGTACGGAAGTGAGAGCTGGACCATAAAGAAGGCTGATCGCCGAAGAATTGATGCTTTTGAATTATGGTGCTGGAGGAGACTCTTGAGAGTCCCATGGACTGCAAGAAGATCAAACCTATCCATTCTTAAAGAAATCAGCCCTGAGTGCTCACTAGAAGGACAGATCCTGAAGTTGAGACTCCAGTACTTTGGCCACCTCATGAGAAGAGAAGACTCCCTAGAAAAGACCCTGATGTTGGGAAAGATGGAGGGCACAAGGAGAAGGGGACGACAGAGGACGAGATGGTTGGACAGTGTTCTCGAAGCTACCAACATGAGTTTGGCCAAACTGCGAGAGGCAGTGGAGGATAGGTGTGCCTGGCGTGCCTTGGTCCATGGGGTCACGAAGAGTCGGACACGACTGAACGACTGAACAACAACAACTTTGGGGGCATTGCTTATTATATACAATGTTTCATCACAAATTACATATTCTTATGTAATGCTTATTACTATGAAATAGATTTAGGTATATAATCTTGTTTAAGTATAACATGCTGTTCACTTTGTTACTATGTTGGAAACTCTCCTCTGATTAAGGTTAATATGTGAAGTTTTTAGACAACAAATAAATGAATGAATAAAGTCCTGGCGTGTATTTATTTATTAAGGAATATTATATCTCACTTAATACTAACAAGAGTCTCAAAGTGGTATAGAAAACTCAAAAACGACAATAAAAAAGGTAATTTTATACCTAACTGCTTTACAATGCAATAAAATATAAAATGTCAAAAAAACCAAAAACATCAGCACATATTGAAGTGTCATTAAAGTTAAACACCCCATCCGTCTTCAGTGCTCCAGTAATAATAATAATAAGTATTATTTTATTCCATTATTCCATTATTTATCCCCTGCCCATTGGATATAAAGCACCTCCTAACTTACAAAATACTCCACACCACACTAATATTCTGCCTGTAATATCCAGAAACTATAAACAACAACAACAACAACAACAACTTATACCCCGCCCATCTGGCTGGGTTTGCCCAGCCACTCTGGGCGGCTTCCAACAAAACATTAAAATACAATAATTCATCAAATATTAAAAACTTCCCTAAACAGAGCTGCCTTCAGATGTCTTCTAAAAGTCAGATAGTTGTTTATTTCCTTGAAATCTGATGGGAGGGCGTTCCACAGGGTGGGCACCACTACCAAGAAGGCCCTCTGTCTGGTGCTCTGTAAAATTGCTTCTCACAATGAGGGAACCACCAGAAGGTGCTTGGCGCTGGACCTCAGTGTCCCGGCAGAACGATGGGGGTGGATATGCTTCTTCAGGTATACTGGGCCGAGGCCTTTTAGGGCTTTAAAGGTCAGCACCAACACTTTGAATTGTGCTTGGAAACGTATTGGGAGCCAATGTAGGTCTTTCAGGACTGGTGTTATCTGGTCTCGGCGGCCCCGCCCAGTCACCAGTCTCACTACCACATTCTGAATTAGTTGTAGTTTCTGGGTCACCTTCAAAGGTAGCCCCACGTAGAGTGCATTGCAGTAGTCCAAGTGGGAGATAACCAGAGCATGCACCACTCTGGCAAGAGAGTCCATGGGCATGTACAGTTTCAGCCTGCTTACCAGTTGGAACTGGTAGACAGCTGCCCTGGACATATAATTGACCTGCACCTCCATGGACAGCTGTGAGTCCAAAATGACTCCCAGGCTGCACACCTGGACCTTCAGAGGCACAGTTACCCCATTCAGGACCAGGGAGTTTTCCACACCTGCCCGCCCCCTGTCCCCGAAGAACAGTACTTCTGTCTTGTCAGGATTCAACCTCAATCTGTTAGCCACCCTCCATCCTCCAGCCGCCTCCAGACACTCATACAGGACCTTCACCGCCTTCACTGGTTCCGATTTAAAAGAGAGGTAGAGCTGGGTATAATGTGCATATTGAGGAACACACAGCCCAAACCCCCTGATGATCTCTCCCAGCGGCTTCATGTAGATGTTAGAAAGCATGGGGGAGAGGACGGAACCTTGAGGCACCTCACAAGTGAGGAAGGAGCGGAACCATTGTATAACAGTGCCCCAAGATCCCAGCCACTCTAGACACTCCAGAAGGATGTCATGGTCGATGGTATCAAAGGCCTCTGAGAGATCCAGCAGAACTAGGAAACAGCTTTCACCTTTGTCCCCAGCCTACCAAAGATCATCGGCCAGCATGACCAAGGCAGTTTCAGTCCCAGCTTCTTATTCAGTATCACACATCCCATTCTACTCCACAAATGCACACAGATACATCATCCATCCAGTTACCCCAGTCATCTCTCACTCAATCACCAGCAAGCACTGCCAGTCACTGCAGTTTAAAAAAGTGAAAATCTGGACACCAAATTTGAAGTTTTTATGTACCCCCCCCCGGCCATTTTGCTGATTTCCGATAATGCCCCCCGGATATTGGATAACGTCAGTGTTTGGCAGACCTACTGTATATGTCTGTCAGGCGTATGCCAAGTAGGTTGATTTTTATTTTTAAAAATGCTTCCCCCAACCCCCCCCCCAAAAAAAACTTATTTTTGTTCCCGAATAGAGCTTAACAACTTTGCCCAAGCAGTGTGGCTTACCGGTATGTTGTTCTCCAGTTAGACGAAACCCAGCATCAATAGATGGTTTCACTAACTACCTCTGCAGTTCTGCCCCACCAAGAGGAGTCCCAGAGTGAGCAGGGCTATCAGTAGGGGGGGGGCATGTGTTCTTATCTCTCTCCACATTTCCCCAATTTATCTGGGGTGTTCTCTTCCACACTCCAAGTGGTCATTTGAATCTCTTGGGGAGAAAGTGTTTCTCCATGACATACAGATGGTGATGCTGATTCCAAGAATTTTTCATACAAACTAGGTTAGGGCATTTACTGAACACCTCCAAGGAATTATTGAGGCCCCATTGGGAGCGCAATATTTACTTATTTATTTATTATGAATTAAATTTGTATACTGCCCTTCATCCAAAAATCACAGGGCAGTTCACTACATTAAAAAAATTGACATATACTGTATCAAAATTGTGTCCCTAATTACTGGCAAGGGAACATTGCACTGGGACCCAATCAAGTGATACAACTTTTTTACCTCATAGCATCCAATTTTCAGAATCTTTTGTACACTTGTTGAGTGATCAAAACTAAGTTTAAATCTAAAAATATATTTTTTATCCCATCCAGTTTTTGAGTTATGAGGGTGTGAAATTTCAAAAAAAGAAAGACAATTTTGAGCTTGCCAGACTACACAAAGGCCTTAAAAGCTCAGCCCAGCATTGAGATACCCTATATACTTGAGTATAAGCCTAGTTTTTCAGCACATTTTTTGTGCTGAAAAAGCCGCCCTCGGCTTATACTCGAGTGAGGCAGGCAGTGGCTCCTATGAAGCTTTCCCAGGTTTTTTGTGGTAAAATTGGGTGCCTCGGCTTATATTCGGGTCGGCTTATACTCGAGTATATACGGTATATCAAAACTAAAAACACCAATCCCTTCAGAACATGAGCTTCATGATATGTCACATGATGGACTTACTCTAAATCTAAAATCTAAGTTACAAAATTTTCAATTTTAAAAAATGATTAAAAAATTAATATGATTTAAAAATTCCAAAAATATATTGATTATTAAATATTTCTAAGAGCCACCTGCAAATTTCACATTTTTCAAAATATATTTTGTACATAAATGTCTTCCTTATTGGATTCTATTTGGAATAAATGGGTCTTCTTGGAATAAAATATAACAGAATAAACAAGACCTCAACTATAATATTAATTTCTTCAGGCATTTCTTTAGAAAGTTATTCAATTAGAATATACTTACTGGCAGGCTGTTTTAAGTTGCAATATGATGTTTGACAGCAATAGTGGATATGCTGGATGAATTTATCTTCTTCTGAAGTGAAGGTGGCATTTGCTGAGATGCAATCTTGAGCACATCCCTTCGTTCTGTAGGTCTCTCGAGAGCCATCTGTTTGAGAGAATAGAAGGAATAGCAAGATATGCAAAAATTTATGAACATACAATTATAAATACATTTGGCAAATGGGTGATTTAAGAGAAAATACCTGGCAACAACTGAATTCAGCAAACTAATCCATAAAGGAGCTTCTTCAAAGTATAATTTCTTCTGCAAAACCATGTGAATATTCTAGGGAAGTTCCTTAACAACTTGCACATAAATGGGCCTAGATGGACTTGTTTTTCTGCCCATACAGAAGATCCTAGAATAGCTTGATCCACCACCCATCTCTACCTGATATGGAACTAGCTGATCCAGGGGCCTGACTCATGAAGCTGCCTTATATTATGTACTATATTTCTGAGAGACGGGAGAAGATGGTTTTTTCTCTGTTTCATCTAATTTTCTAATCTCTTGAACTCACTTCTCTCTGGCTATCTTAATACAAGAAATCTTCTGCATGCAACCTTCTATGGAGAAAAGCAGTTATATCTGTCTGAGTATGTCACCCCCCCTTTTTTTTAATGATTTCTGTGGCTTCATTTGCCGTCAAAGTATTTCAGCATTTGATGCTATGTGCTGTTATTATATGTTGCAGGCCTATTTGGCAGCAGGTAATTGGAGACTGGTTCTAAAAAGAGAGAGGGGGTGGTGGCTTTGAGGTCAATATTTATAGGATGTGGCCTGGATCAGGTCAATTCATTCTGATGAATTCATTCATACCATCAAGAAAGATGCATTGGTGGGTGGTAGGTATAAAAAGGTTGACTACCCCTGGTGTAAAGTGAAATGACTTCCGGTTTGCCACAGGACGGAACATGGCGTGAGCTCAGAAGGGCTCGATCGCTAACGGGCTTTGAGGGGGGAGTCACAAAGGCTACGCATCCCCCCAACCCCCAAGAGGGAGTCTTGGGGTCAGCATAGAAGTATCATCGTCAAAGAGGAGTTTCCCAGTCTCCGTCTTTTCATAAGGAGAGGGATGGGGGGCGGTGGTTCCGATGCAAGAGAATAGCAGCCCATGATCAGTAGCCTCAAGCCAGTTCTGAAAACCGGTAAATCTCCTCATCCCCATAGTTTAACAGAGCAGAAAAGAGAAATCTTACATATGAAATTTAAAATTGAAGAAATAAATCTGGTATGAAGAAAGGGGTAAAAAAGGAAGCCCCCTCTTACTTGGTAAAGTGTACTCTGCTTTGAGTATAAATACAGGAGAAGCGAAAGAAATGAAAGCTATGTATGTTGTACTTCAATACTGTGGGGGAGCTGCAGAGGGGCTTGTATCCAAGTTAGTAAATTGGGAGGAAGGAGTTTGAAGTGGGCTAGATTGCAAGCCAGGGGAGGCGGGAGTAGCCGGTGGATGATTCAGCATAGTTGCTATCCCAGAAACCCACAGTAATTAAGGAGGAGGGAAAAGGAGGAGGGATTAAAGAAGCAGATAGGGAGCCTGGAAAATGAAACATTGAAACACAGAGGGAGGAGGAAAGGGAGGGCATCTGCTGAAATTTAAAGGAAAAGAAAGATAGCGATGACCGCTATAAAGCAACAGATGCTATTAACATCAGCAATGGCAGGGGCTAGCCCAGGAAGAAGACAATCAGTGATGGAGGGGGATGCAGGATCGGATATTAAGGAAATGCTGCTTGGCCTAAAAAAAGATGTGTGAAAAAATGTTAGGGACAAAATTAGATGAGATGTAAAGGAAATTGATAAAAAATCTAATTTGATTGTTGAATTAACTAGTCAAATCAAGGAACTGACAGTAAAGAATCAAGAATTGGGTAAAGCAGTACAGGAGCACTAAAAAAAATCAACAAAGCTCTAAAAAGGGGTTATAAACTGAAAAAGATTTTCAAAAATACCTTTAGTAAAAAAGCAGAGGCCTTTTTATTAGGGATAATAGGTGAAGAAATTCCCAAAAACAACATAAATATATTTATGTATGCTACCACAGCAGCAAGGATACTTTTAGTCCAGAAATGGAAGCAGCAGGAACTTCCAATGTTGGAAGAATGGCAGACGAAGATGATTGAATAAGCTGAGCTGGCGAGACTGACAGGGAAAATCCAAAACCAGTGAGATGAACAGTTTGAAAAGGAATGGAGTAAATTTGTATAATATATGAAGGAACATTGTAAATATTTGAAAACACTTGCAGGGTTGATTTAAAATATTTTGATATGCTATGATTTGATACCTGTATATAAATATTAGAAGTACCCGGTAAGTTTTTAAAGTATGCAGATAAGATAAATAGGGTGATTTAGAAATGCTAAGATAAAAGAGATAACGTATGTAAGTCAGGAAAGGGGACAGGAGGAAGTCAAAGCTCAATTTGAGCAAAGATATATGTGATGAAGAAATTTTATTTGGTTGTTATAAAGGAAAAAATGAAAATAATAATATATTTTAAAAATATTAAAAATAGAAGAATTCTTCAAATTTAATATAAACAAAGGAACTGATAGTAAGACTGTCTGGGAGACAGGGAAAGCATCCATGAGAGGATTTTTCTTTTTTTTTTTAAAATGATTTTTATTAATTTTCCAATTTTATAAACATACAGTGATACATTCTGGTCAGGATTCATCCCTCCCCATCTCTCACCTTGGGGAGATATTTAATCTTACCCTCCCTCTCACAGAGGTAAACCCAGTCATTATTTCCCCTGACCTCAAACCAATCATTATCTAGCTTCGGCCTAACCCTTTTCCCGGGTAGGCCATTCTTGGAAACAAAATATAATCATAGTGACTTCCTCCGCACCTCCCTATTGGCTGCATTAAACAATATTACTTCAATTCAGGTACATGGTTACCATAAACCTAACTTAAACTTAGTTTCAAAATACAGTTCTAGCTCCTATTAAACATCAAATCTTATTTCACAACTTTATTTAGTTCTAGCCTCTGCGTCTTCCTCCCAAATCATCTATAGGTTCCCTTCTGACTCCCCTTAATCTTCCGGCCCCTAACTTCAAGAGGTCATATCATATTCCAAACTCCAAGCCATGTCCGACAGACAAAGTTCAAAAACCAAGTATTTAGTCAATCCAGAATAACCCATCTGCACCATTCACCCCTGCCCTCGCCTTTCCCCAGTCCACGTCCAAGTGCTCACTTGCACTTGGGCTTTGTCTTTTCTTTGGTTTCTCCGGTGCTTCTGTTTCCAATTATTTATCAAGGTCTTTTTCTTCTTCAAAATCCTCTGTCGTCGTACTTGGTACTCCTTTATAGGTGTCACTCTTTTAATCCTCTTCTTCATTCCAAATGTCTTGCGACGGAGAAGTTTCTTCCTGTGGCGAGGCTTTCTCATAACCTTGGGGGGGATTTCACCCCCTTCCTCTCCTTGTGCAGCTGGCATGACATCAATGTTATTTACACCGCCTCTCATTCTTTCAGTCTCTGCCTGGAACTCCAATCTCAGTTCCCAGATCTTTTCAAGGACTCTCTTCCAGCCTCCACTTTCCAAATCATCCTCCATTTTCACAGACATAGCAATGTAGTATTCCAACCGAACCAAAGCCAAGTTCAAAATCCAAGTTCCACAATAAGTTCCAACAGGTCCAATTCAAATCCAAATTACCAAAAGTGTTAGTTAGTAGCCCCCCCGATCAGGGGTGTCAAAGGGATTGAATCTCTGTTGCAGTGTCAAATTTCGTTACATTGCATCCGCATCGGCAATAAAGTTCCTGACTTAAGTGCCACAGTAGCAAGGGACGGACCTCCGTAAAATTGCATCCCCAAACTACACCGAATTAGTCCAAATTAATTCAAATTCTTCAGTACTTTTTCGGTACAGTACTCACATTTAGATCTTCCAAATCAGGTCATTTTCGGAGGAATCAGCGCGCTCAGATGGGAAGGACTCGCAGCTTCAACCCGGCGGGCAATGGCGGTCCGAGGGGCTCCGCTACCCCGCGTCTCACACGGCAGCCTCTACTGTGGCCGCCGCGGGAGTTGGGGCGGCGTTGAGAGCCGCTGCCGGACCTAAGGTCCCGGGATCAAAACTCCCGGGAGTTTCGGGGGCTGCGTCGCTGTCGCAGGCACCCCTTTGAGCCGGTCGGGTCGGGGAATGTCAAGAGCGACATGTCCCCCGACCTTCCCCTCCGGCGCGCCGACCGGAAGCCTGATTTTTCATCCATCAGAATGCAATTCATAAGAAATTGAAAGAAAAAGAAAGAATGGAAATATTAGAGGACATTAAAAAAAATGAAGACCATTATGGAGAATAATTTTTTTACCAATTTAGAATAACTCCTGTAAGAAAAAAAAAGTAAAACATAATGGAAAGAGGTTATTGAATAAATGGCTGTGTTAGGAGGGGCAGTCAACTAAGTAAAACTGAGGACTCAGGAAAGAAGGAGAGGGAAGTCAAACGCAAATGGATTACAAATGAATAAAATAAATAATATGTATTTTTGTTCTTTTTTCTTTCATTATGTTTAAAATATATATGTTTAATTACAGGAAAATCAAGTTGTTACAATGTGATTTGATGAATGTATGTCTAAAGCAACCAATAAAAATGAATTGCAAAAGAGAGAGAGTAAAGTGAAGTGACCAATGGACCCAAGTCACAACAGTCTCCTTTGCTTTCATTGGGAAAGCATTGCAGGACTCAAGGGAAGAAGACAACAAATGAAGGAGGAGGAGATTGGGTAGTCTGTGTGGGCCGAAGACAGTGGGGGGACAAGGAAAAGGCTTGTCCAGTGCTTGGTTAACCCTGCAAATGAAAGAGGCAAGTGTGGAGGGGAACTGTCAATCCCATCTGAGTTAACAAGGACCAAGTAAGATGAATCAAGTGATGATGCAAAATGTGCAAGCCCAAGAGGACTTTTTACAGGACAGTTTGTACACTTCTAAGCAGCAGATTGCAAGAGGTGGCTAGTGGATATCCTTAATGGCATTATGGACTTGTTCCAGGTGATGTAGGTTTGGCAGTCACCTTCTATGCAACCTTCTATTTCACAACTTTGTGCAGCAAAAGAATCATTGGGCTGGATTCTTAGTGGGAATGGGAGGTGGAGCCCCACCCTGTCAGATGGGATCCCTCTCAGGGATCTTGGAAGAATGCATTCCTTCTCCATATATCCAGCTCAGGGCTGAGGGGACAGAGCACACATTTCCAGTGCCTACTTGGGGTTCACGGGATACTCTTCATGCTGTTGATGGATGCTAATATTGGTCATTCCCAATAATCTATCAACCAGTAGGTGGACTGGTTGGTATTGGTTACATGCCCAGTGTCTGTGTCAAAGCTGTTTATGCCTGTAATCAATAAAGTTGTGGACTAATCTGAACCCAACACATGTCTCCTTGTGTGTATTCACTCGCTGCGCACCTCATTGCTACATCAATGTGCCTGCACCAACAAAGACTCATAGGTTCCACACTCTATTAGCTAATGATATGGAAATGGACCTTCTCAGTGGCTCCTTGCAGACTCTGGAACTCCCTTGCTGAGAGAGAGAGTTTTCAACATGAGGTTTTCCTCCCTCAAGAATCAAGACAAGATCCCACCTTGTTGTCCTTTTACAAGTGGGTCTCAACAGATTTTTGGATAATGACTGCTTTTAATGAAAGGGTTGGGGTTGTGTTGTTTTTATTGGTACATTTAAACCGATTTTATATGTAGTTTTAATTCTAATATTTTATTACTGAAAAAGTTGAGTTCCTCAAGGTTGGTGAGATCAGCATTCTGTTGTCACACTAGATACCCCAGAGACCAAAGGATGGATCCAAACACTTAGATTTAATATGACAGAAAGGCTTCATACTCACTTAAATTGGTTTCAGTAAGCTGATAAAAGCAACTTCCTCCTTCGATACGACAAGTATTCTTCGATGTTGTCACACATGGCAGAATTCCCACTGCAGAGAGGAGAGAAGAGGAAACATGAGTCGTTTGAGAAATGAAATATTCCAAGCCAAACATGAGCAGTATTAATGGTCTCAGGATACACATGTAGTGATGGGTTGGAGGCTGCATGCACACCAATACACATCTCCGTTCCCCTCCCCCATTCCCCACACAGGAACATCTCTGTATTGTATGATGGGTGCAAATGCCGAAATACATGATCTATCTATCTATCTCCAGACACAGAAATAAGGAAATAAACAAAGTCTTCTTCCCATTTGCTATTATATGCATGCTAAATCAGGGGCATACTCGTCTCCCCTATCCACTACATGACGTTGGGCAGTGAATAGCAGAATGGGACTTCAGCAGTCTCATTACACACTTTCACATTCAGCACACACATTTGGGGTCAATGAGAAGAGCATAGGGAGAATTGTACCCCAGAGTGTCTTCCCTATCAAGCTTCCTCCTCATGGAAATAATCTAACAAACCCTGCCAAGGACCTTAACCAGCTGAGGGAAGCACGATTGCCACAACAGAGCAAGGTCTGAATCAACAAATATGGAACATTGGCAACCTGCAGATGAGGCTCACTGACCACAGTTAGGTAACCTCTGCTGAAAGCAATGGGAAGATGGCTGAGTCTTCATGAGATCAGCACGGGAATCCCTACAATTGTTGACTCTAAAACCAGGCAAAAACTTCCACCCACTTCCAATTTTCCATTTCATATTCCCAATCTTGGACTCAGGAAGCAAAATTAGGAACAAACCTGGGGGGTGTCTTTGTGAAGAGGCATTGCACGCAGTGCACAGATGCAATGGAGTGGCACCATGGGTGTTTCCCACAAGCACTGAAGGAACTCTATCCCCAACCCAAGAGATGGGGTTGAACTCCTTGCTCCTCTGATGTGGGTAATGTGCCTTGGGTTTGCTAGGCATTACGTGAGTAAAGCATGATACTCTTAATCTCAGGGTTGTTGACTTGAGCCCCATGTTGGTCAAAGGATTCTTGTATTGCAAGGGGTTGGACTAGATGGCCCTCCAGGTCTCTTCCAACTCAACAGCTGTAGGATTCTATGGGACATATGTGAGACATAAAATGGAGCCAGAAGACAGCCACCTTTTTGTTCCACTGCCAAGCCTGCTGCATAAAGCTTCATCATAGGTTTTCAAACCCCACATGAACTCTGAGTATGCTCCATAAATTCAATCCTGGGCCTCCTTTGATATATTAATCCTGGCATAAATTTAAATACCACAGAAACCAATTGGCCAAAATCCTCTTCAGCTTCCTGTGCTTTGGTTTGCCTACATCAACCTCACCTTCATTACCCTTTCCTTTCTTGGGGATTCGCCTATATAAGAGAGTGAACACATCAGCATATTTCCCTTTCCAAATCCCCTCCTTGGTAGTTGGGAGAAGAGGAAAACCCAGGGGGGCTGATGGCTCAGAAAATAGAATGGCATCCCTCTTATCCACACCCAAGGGATCAGGGTGGGAGAGAACTGATGAGGTTGGCCCGCCGCCTTCCCTTCCTTTCCCCTCTGAGCTGGTGGATGCTACTGGATGAAGGGAGGGCATCACAGTTTATCTCTGCAGATCAGGGTGATTGGTGAGATTCACCCACCCTGAGCCCCTTTCCTGATTACAGGGTGCCCACCATGGCATCCAACAAGATGACAGATCCCCCTGTATAAAGGGGGAATCCAGAGGAAGCCGCAGCCACCACCGGAGGGGAGAAAGGCCATTGGGCTGGACTCCAACCCTGACAAATCCATGACAATTGGGGATGCTACCCTGGCCAACTCCACTGCTGGGAAGAAAATGCCTCACCTGTTGCAGTATCAGCTGCCATGACCACCTCCTGTGTGCCTTCCATCGCTGGCACTTCCTGCGAGGCATAACCGGTACTTACTTCCAAGGCATCCAAACCTGTTGAAATTAAATTAACAGCACCTTGGTTAGGATTTTGTATTTCTTGCATCTGCCTGCTGCCAATCACTGTGTGCTGCTGACTTGAAAGCTACAGCTGCAGTAGGCTGCATCTGCTTTCTCAGGACCTCAAGGAACATTAATATAGCCCCCTAGTCTGGCTCTTCCTCTGCAGAAGAGGAGCAGAATGGGTTGGCTATGCATTCTTCCTCTGTGGTGCAGATGCCTTTCTTTTGGCCTTAGCCCCCCCCCCCCAGCCTTGCCTTTACCTGGAGCCATGCTAAATGCACCCCACTCCCCAAAATAATCCTGAGGCTCAAAAAGGCTATGCAAATGTAAAAATTGCCCCCGTTCCATAAGGGAATATAAGCACACTTTCCAAATGGACCCTCAGAACAAAACCACTAAACAAGACTCAATATCAGCTTTGTGGTTGAATGGGGAATTTTGAATCGGATCTCTCTCAGCTCTTGCGCTCAGTATGCTAACCACTACACCACACTACCTACCAGGAAAATATCAAAACTGTTGCCTATGCACAGAAAAAGTGGCTGGGGAGTTTGTGAAGAAACCCCCTTCACTCCTCCCTATACCACTCCTCTCACCCAGGGCCCACAACAGCAGACACTATATTCCATCCCCAGTCACTGCTAACTGCCTAGTTCCACATAGGGAGATTTCCCTGAAAAAGCAAACCCCCTACCAGGGATGGCCCTTGCACTGGTTCCCCACTCTTGCAACCAAAGCTTTCAACGTATGCTTAAAGGCAGAGGCACCGAGTTCTGCCTGATATTGGGGGTGCTCATTGTGTGCCCTTGAGACCACACGTACAACATGTACGAGGAAGCTGCCTCTCTAGGCAGTTGGCTCCGCTGCTTTTATCTTCACCTGCCAGCCTCCCTGCTCCACTCTCCCTTATCCAGTCCTCTGATTAGCTGGACCTCCTCTCCTTCCTGCAGCACCCTTGATCTTCTGCATGGCTGCAACGGAGCAGGTAGCATCTACTGTGTTGGACTGGTCATGTTGTTCGGATGCCTGATTATCATCTTCCAGAACAACTGCTCTGTCCCAAACTTAAAAAAGGAAAGCGTATTGCTGGTGATCACAAAAAAAAGAAAAGAAAAAGGTTTAAAGACTCACTCAAGGCAAAGCTAAAAAAATGTATTATAAACAGCAACAATTGTGAAACACTGGCCTGTGAGTACTCCAGTTGGATAGCAGCCTTTACCAAATTAGTCATGGACAAACTCAGGACAAAAGGGAGAAACGTGCAAAGAGGAAGGCACATTTGGCTAACACTCACCATGAACAATTCCCACTCCTGCTCTGCCTCTCTTGCTCTAAAGGTGCCCTTTGACTGACTGTTCTTGAAGAAAGAATTCAAGATCTCAGGCTCCTACTCACCTGGAGAAAGGATGACCAAAAGGAGACAAGTACTCAGGAAAGTCTTCATAGTGCTGAAGAGATCGAAAGCTGAGGAGCTGAGGAGCACTCAGAACAAACAAGCAGGTGCACAATGGAGGGCGAGGCTAGTATGAAGGGTTTTATAGGCCAAGAAGGGAGCCCGAGGGTTCCAGGTGGAAAGAACTGGTCCAGTAAGAGAGTGGGAAATGATGAAAATAGAGATTGCTAGCTTTCCCAAACATGGTGTAACATAGTGTAACATTGGAACACAAAGTTCAATGTGGAAATTGGATTAACTCTTTTTTGGAAACGGTATGAAATTCTGCCAGCTGCATTTTGCATTCCATCCCATTCTCAGGGTTAAGAAACAGGTATTTTAATTAGTTGAATCCTTTTTGGGAACCCCATGTAATTTCACCAAACAACCTCCCAGCATATTCCACCTCAATTTCACCACAATGCTTCTAGGGAAATGATGTCCACGATCAGACACAAAGTGATCAGCAATTGGTAAATCACATATATATTTTATTCACAGGAAACTGGTGATGCTGTAACATGACTGTACCTATAGCCAGCCAACAGGGCATGTTCAGTTTTGTACTATTTCATCATTTTCAAAATATATCCTCTAAAAATATTTGAAAGTATGTTTCCTTGAAGCTGAATCAAATAATCTGTCCATAGTCCTCACAAAAATGCCACCCCCAGAATCTCCTAGGAAGGAATAATGGGTACTATACGAGAATGAATTCCATTATATAGTTGTCCGCACCAACATTGTCATAACAAACTGTGATTTACAAATAATATAACAAAGGTTGTTTTAGCTAAAGCCGAGCCTGCTGAGCTTGAAATGGGCATTGATCAGGATAGGTAGTTTGGTGACTTCCAGAGGTGGCTGGACTACAACTCTCATCGCCTCAAAAGCCAGCCATTCCAACTAGGGTTGATGGGAATTGTCTGGAACATACTATACTGGCTACCCCTGTCTACATAATCCATCTCATTCAAGAAAGCCTGAAATTGACCAAATCCATGAAGGATAAAGGGCTGTACAGCCATATCTTACAAAGCAGCTTTCAAAGAGTTGCTGGGGTAACCCAGTTGGATGGGTGGGGTACAAATAATAAAATCATTATTACTATAGGACCACACCTTCCGTCCTTCAGCGAGGTATCTAAAACATCCTGGATTAATTCATGGCACACTGTACCTAGAGATAGATGCAGTTAACCAAAATAAACAAAGGTCAAGTAGAGAGGCCAGTTAATAAACCCATTTTTACAAGCTCCAGCTGCAACTAAAACTCATACTGGTACAACTTTAACTTCTGAAAAATAAATCATATACACAGCAATTGAAAGATATTTTGCTCATAAAATATGGACCCTTATGATTAACAGGGAAAGCCCCCATGATGTAGCTCCCATTTGTTGCTGACCCATGACAGGGAATGTCCTCTCTGGTGCACTGCATTCATCTCTCCCATTATGAAGTTTCACAAGTTTTTAAAATTCCTATTCATCCATTGAGTTAAGGCTTGAAAGATACCTGCTGCTATTACAATAGCCTTTTTTTTAAAAAAATTATTTATTAGAAAATTTATTGTACGGTTATAAATACAAATTAACGTTCTATTACATCTTGTTCATATCAAGCAATCAAAATATAATTACAGAATGAAAAAAGAAAAAAAGAAATACAAAGCACAACAAAGAAAAAAGAAAAAAACGATATTAAAAAGACTTCCACTACAGTATACGATGTTTCAGTTTCCGATCATTTGGAACCTTTCCTTGTCTTTACATATCTTATCCCACACTTTACCTTACTTTATGATTCTTAATTGTTTATTTTAACTTTATTTTAAATCTACTCCATGCATAACCAGTATTTCCCATGTAAGCCTTGTTTATTCATATACTCATTCAAACAATTCCACTGGTTTTTAATTGTATTTTTACTTCTCCCTCTTATAATTTCGGTTAGCTTTGCCAGTTCCAGATATTCTGAAAGCTTACTCTGCCATTCTCTCTTGGAAGGTATGTAATTCCCTTTCCAGTGCTGGGCTATTAGGTTCCTCGCGGCTGTAGTTGCATATAAGAAAATGTTTGTTTTTTCCTTTGGAATATCTTCATCCAATAACCCCAATAAATATGTCTCCACTTTTTTATTGTGTGTCGTTTGTATTAATTTCTTAATTTCCTCATGTATCATGTTCCAAAAATTCTGTATAAGAGGGCAGGCCCACCACATGTGAAAAAAAGATCCCGCCTTTTCATTACACCTCCAACATTTTTCATTTTTTGATTTACTTATTTTGGCAATTTTTACTGGGTCCATGTACCACCTGTGATGGATCTTCATGTAACTTTCCTTTATTTGAGTTGACGCCGTAAATTTTATTGTCTCCAACCAAAATTTTTCCCATCTCTTATATTCTATTTCATATCCCATATCCCTTTCCCATTTTATCATATTATTACTTTCCACCCCTTCTTTTAATTGATTATCTATTAATATTTTGTACATTTTTGCTAAGGTTTTCCGGTTACCCATTAACACTTCGTCCAATCTAGTTAATCTATTTTGAAATCCTTTATCTTTCAAATCCTTCTCAAATGTGGCTTTTAATTGATGGTATTCCAACCAGCCTATTCCAATTAATTTTAAACTCTCCTGGTCTTTCAAGATGGGTTTATCTAATCGTTCTTTTACTAAATTTCCATATGTCGGCCATTCCCTACCCCTATTATTTTTCAATATCGAATTAGCTTCTATCGACGAAGCCCACCATGGAGTTGATTGAAACACCTTTTTATTTGTCCTCTGACAGACTTCAAACAGAGCTTTCCTTACCAAATGATTTTTAAATTTATTATGCAATTTAACTTTATTATGTAAAAGATACCCATGCCAACCATAAATTAAAATCCCAGCCTTCCAGCCCTAATATCTCTTTATTTCTCAATTCTATCCAGTCTCTCATACAATCCAGTCTCTCATACAATAGCCTTCAAAGTATTGACTGTGAGGCTCTGTTTTGGTTTTTTTAAAGTTCTTGATGTTTTGAAAAGTTTTACATACATTTCATTTTATTTCCAACTCTATTCTTTTCTGTTGTTTGCTTCCTTATGTTCCTTTGAGAGGATGTGTGGGACCAAATAAAAAATGTTGAAATGCCCCAAACCCAGTATTGATCCTTCAGAGACCCCACATCCGACCCCTTTTCACTGAGGATACTGTCGGTTTATACTGCTTCCTACTCTTTACAGACCTTTCCTTGTTTCCCAGGACAGCCAAGCTTACTCAGTAAGTAAAAGCCAGCACATCCCACCGAAAATGTCAAGCTTTTTTAAGGAAAACCTGAGACCAAGTTGTCAATTGACTTGCCTAAGATCCAGGACAAAGAACTGCCTTTAAAATCCTGATAATGTACGGGAATATCTGGACGTATGGCAGCCCTACATTAAAATGTTTGGGATCACCCAGTCTGGAGTTGTTTGGGAGAGATGGTGGTATAGTAATTTGAGGAGAGGAGAGGAGAGAAGAGAAGAGAAGAGAAGAGAAGAGGATGAATTGGGATATTCCAATGAAAAACCATTTGAATGAAAAACTTTTTTAATATCCAGCCAGGGTTCCTTTGGCAGGAATAATGGAATAGAATTTTCATAAATAAAATAGATGATAAATAAGATATTCACTGTCATGACCCCTATATATGATAAATGGGCTGCATAGTCTCCCAAGGTTTAGTGAAACTTCAGGTAAAGAGTTACCGTATGTGGGGGCTGCATTTGGCTCCCAGACCAGGAGTCGATTATAAAATGACTTCATAGTGTCTCAACCTGTTCTCTCTTTTGGCTTCCCTCACTCAGCCACATGAGCAGTCAAATTAGATAAAATTATCTTCAGCAGGTACATTATGGAACATTGAACTCTTCAGGGGGTACACTGGGTGAACACCACTTGGAGGCAATTAGGAGTTTGGCTGCTCTAAGAAGATTTCCTTCAAACTGCAACTGGATATAACTTACATCAGCCTATTGAATCAGGCCCTCTGCCCAAGACAACTATTTTCACAGTGGCCAACCACTTGACTGTGCAGGCCTGAAAGCAGGACATGAGAGCAACACCACTCTCCCCACTACTGCTTCCCAGCAACAGACATTCAGAACTGGATTTCCCACAACAGCAGAGATAGAACATCATCATCCAGTGATTCAATTTCATTGAATGTCCACATGTTCTCGTATTATGAGAGAAAGACGGGGACTAGACCCAATGGCTACATTTTCTCCCATATGAGAGTCAATAAGCCTCTCATTTAAAGTTGCTGGAGATCACAGGTGGGAGAGGCCACTCTGCTCATACCTTGTTTTCTGGGCTTCCCACAAGCATCTGGTACAGCACAGGATGCTGGAGTCAGGGTGTAGGAAGAGGGGTGCTACCTGCCAGAAGCGTAGGAAGGTCAGGTGGTACCCAGTGCAGAAAATTACTTGTCACCCCCCCCCACACAGACACATTGATTTTATTTTTATTTTGCCTGCAAAAAAATGGTTTGACTTTATTTCATATTTTCTTACAAAGGAATGTGGATTCTGGGCCTCTGATAACAAGTGGGCAACTGTGGACAGATATTTAAATCTACAGGATGGATTGTGTTTTGGCTTGTGTTATTTTATTTATATTTATTGTTTGTTTATTTAATAAAAATTATTTTTAAAAACCTGCAATTTCCAGAAAAGGGGGCACAATAGCTGAAAGTCATCTGCAGTTGAATACTTTATTCAGCACTGACCACTTGATAAGTTCATAAGGTGGATAAATGGTTATACTTTGTGCAGTGTTTTTTTCTGGGGGGATGCAGGGGGAAGCATACCCCTAAATATTTTGTGAATCTATGTTTGGCCTTGAGTGGTAGTATTTCAATATGAGTAGAAAAATGAGAGTAGTCCTAAACATTTATTTATTTAGAAAAAAGCACTGACTTTGTGACCTTTTAACAATTTTAGCTCCCTCTGTTCACCAACCCCCTAAACCTCTCCTTCCCATCCAATGTAACCACTAGCAATGAGTTTAACTTTCCAAACTCCATATCTGAAGCCACTTCTCTCTTTTATCATGCAATCCTGCTTTCCACCCATTTTCACTAAAAACCCCCAATTATGTCCATCTTCAGCTTATCTTCAGCTTCACCTCCTCTTCCTCTTTACTTATCTCCTCTCTCTGTTGCACACATATTCTCCTATTTCCATTCTTTCTCCTCTCTCTTATTTTGTGGTCAGCTTTGCACACAGACACGTTCACACACACAATCACCACCGTCACCCCCTTTTCCCTCCTTCCTCTTTTTCTATACTTCCTTGCACAAAAACGTCTCCATGATCCTGTTTTCCTCCTTTCTGCTATTTTGTGGTATGCTTTCTGCACACACCTCATGATGATATTTAATGTATGTTTAAATTTATTTGGATTTTAAGAGGAAGCCTGCATGTTGGTTGCTCAGCTAGAGAAAGTTAACCAGCGTACTGAAGATGTGTGTGTGTGATAGAGTACCGGTATGTGTGTTTTCCCTTGTTATTGAAATATTGATTATAAATTACTACAGAGAATTTGGAATTTCATGTTGAAGACAACACAATGTTCCAGAAAGTAAATACATTGTGCAAAGGTCCTATAGAGTTTTTTAGGGCTCCACATACTTTCTCTCTCCTATGACGCAGCCGAGCAATTGAAGAGAGACATTTGATCCTAATATTTTGATCCTAATACTATCCACCCATCCAAAAGTGTTACATACTGTATTTGTATTCTAAGGTTGCCCAACTGAGTGGATTATGACCATCAGCAGGTCTCCAATATTTGATACTTGTCAATAAATAAGCACGATTGTATAATTCCACTCTTGGAATGACAAATCCGCATTCCTTAATTTGTCATGGCATGCCTTATTTTCTGTGCTTCTTGTAGGAATATGGTTACGTACTCTGGGACCAGGATGCTGAATTAGATGTGTCCTCGGCGTGATCCAGCAGATCTTCTTCTGTTCCTGACTCCTGAATCCCTTGGTGCCTTTCCAGAGTTCTGCCAAACAGTAGCAATGTGCCCTCACTGCCTAGTGCTTTGTGGCAGATCTCCGGAAAAGCCTTTACAATAGCCCACAGTTGACTGTATTTTAGAGCTTTCTTTGATGTTTTCCGTTTGGTACATTGGTGGGTAATTTTTGTATTTTATGTCTTTGATTTTTTTGTGATGCACTTATTATGTTATTGTAAGCCACTCAGATTTCTTTGAAATATGGACTGAAATATGGTATATGGACTGAAATATGGACTGTTCAGGGACGTTTTTAATGTGTGACATTTTAATGCATTTTAATCCTTGTTGGAAGCCGCCGAGAGTGGCTGGGGAAACACAGCCAGATGGGCAGGGTACAAATAAATTATTATTATTATTATTATTATTATTATTATTATTATTATTATTATACATTTCCTAAATCAATAAAGTAACCATTTTTTTCCTTCTAAAAACACTGCCCTTTGAAACCGCTGCCATTATACATTCTTAATTTGATAAATGCAGACATGCAACATAGTTTTTATTTGCATCACCAATTTATTTTGATTAGGAACAAAGGAAAATTTAAACCATATCCCATATTGTCATTAGCCCAAAGCCCCCAATCCCCTCATTTCTACTTTAATTTCCCTTTCCCTGCATCCCATTCACCAAATATAAGACACAGGAGTCCTGTGATTCTCAGATGCTCTGCACTCCCACCACAATCAGGCAAGCAGCCACCACTTCCACTGTTGCAGAAAATTGTGGAATCCGAAAGGGAGAAGACATTTTTTCTTCCTACTGTAACTACACTTCAACGCTGATTTGCTTTCGTGAAGGCAGAGTTTCACCACACCGTGCTCTTGTTATTGTGCCTGAAAAGTACTTGTTAAGCTCTGATGTCTTGGCCAGTTCACAAAAAGCTGGTGTTGCACAGCCTCTGACGACCTTATCTGGAACTTCACTGTCATCTAGTAAAGAAAAAGAGACAGGGTCAGATGAGCATCTGGGTAGCAACCGGTGCTTGTGTGTGTTTGCAAAAGAAAAAATAGGAGCATCTTAATTCTTATTAACTATATTGAGCAAGTATAGAAAACATCTGGAAATCACAACATGAAATGAAAATGAGCCAGATGTTTAATATTTAGAATGAGAAAAGTCTTTTTTTCCACTTTATGGACCAGGGGCTCATCTGCATTGATATTGCTTTCCAGATCAGGCCCCCATGGCTAATTTTACTTCTTTTAAATACTAGTGAAAACACTCTTTTAATACACTTTTACATGTAATTCAACAAACAGACTATTTCTCTCACCTTCTCATAACCCCACCCCAGAAATATACATGCTCATCTATATACATACAGAACAAAGATGATTTGAAGTGAGTTAAGTTCTCAGGAAAAAGAAACTTCCCCCCAAATGTACAAATCGTCTATTTTCTGGCAGGAAGCCACAAACGGAACGAAATAGTAACCCACCCATCATGTTTTCCCCCTCCCACTCATTGGTTGGCAATTGTACTTACCATGAACAAGAACAAACTCAATGCACCGAGTCTCATCACCACGACACCTGATGGCATCTGAACCCTCAGAAACTGCTGACTCAGCTACACAAAAGTTTGGACACTCCAGCCCATTAAGTTGAAGACTTGGTCCTGTCAAAAGCAACCACAGAAGTCAAGACATGGTTCCAGCCATTTTATCTTTATAATGATCCCTAGACCTCAGGTCTCTAATCCTGTGAGAGGGTTGCAGCATATCCACTTCATTCTGTTTCTGCAATTAATGATGTTGCCAATGAAGATAGACTTGAGTTGAGTAGACAAGCAGTAATATTTTTTAGGGGGTGAGTTGGGGAGTTTATTGTTGTGAATGTGACATATTAGCCACTGTTATTTTGGGAGCATTGCTTATTATATATGATGTTCCATCACGAATTACATATTCTTATGTAGTGCTTATTACGATGAAATATATTTAAGTATATTATCTTGTTTAAGTATAACATGCTGTTTACTTTGCTACTATGTTGGAAACTCTCCTCTGATTAAGGTTAATGTGTGAAGTTTTTAAACAACAAATGAATCTATGCATGCATGTATGAATGAATGAATGAATAAATAAAGTCTTGGTGTGTATTTGTTTATTTATTAAGGAATATTATATATCACTTTATACTAAAAAGAGTCTCGAAGTGGTTTTGAAAACTCAGAAACTACAATAAAAATGTAATTTTATGCCTAACTGCATTACAATGCAATATAAAATAAAATCTCAAAAAACCAAAAACATCAGCATATATTAAATTGTCTTTAATGTTAAGGACCCCATCCGTCTTCAGTGCTCCAGTAATTATAATAATAATAAGTATTCTTTTATTCCATTATTCCATTATTTATCCCCAGTCACTCTGGGGAGCTTACAGCATATATAAAGTATCTCCTAACATACAAAATACTCCACACCACACTAGGATTCTGCCTGTAATATCCACAAACTATAAACAACAACAACAACTTATATGCTGCCCATCTGGCTTGGTTTCCCCAGCCACTCTGGACGACTTCTAACAAAAGAATAAAATACAATAATTCATCAAATATTAAAAACTTCTCTAAACAGAGCTGCCTTCAAATGTCTTCTAAAAGTCTGATAGTTGTTTATTTCCTTGAAATCTGATGGGAGGGCATTCCACAGGGCAGGCACCACTACCGAGAAGACTCTCTGTCTGGTTCCCTGTAATGTTGCTTCTCGGAATGAGGGAACCACCAGAAGGCGCTCGGCACTGGACCTTAGTGTCTTGGCAGAAGGATGGGGGTGGATACGCACCTTCAGGTATATGGGCCGAGGCCATTTAGGGCTTTAAAGGTCAGCACCAACATTTTGAATTGTGCTTGGAAATGTACTGGGAGCCAATGTAGGTCTTTCAGGACCGGTGTTATGTGGTCTCAGCAGCCACTCCCAGTCACCAGTCTAGCTACCGCATTCTGGATTACTAGTAGTTTCCGTGTCACTTTCAAAGGTAGCCCCACATAGAGCGCATTGCAGTAGTCCAAGTGGGAGATAACCAGAGCATGCACCACTCTGGTTGCGGATGACTGTATCATCCGCATACTGATGAACACCCAGCCCGAACCCCCTGATGATATCTCCTAGCGGATTCATGTAGATGTTACAAAGCATGGGGGAGAGGACAGAACCCTGAGTCACCTCACAAGTGAGAGCCCAGGGGTCTGGTCTGAACATTCATCCCCCACCAACACTTTCTGAACATGGCCCAGGAGGAAGGAGAGGAACCACAGTATAACAGTGCCCCCAGCTCCCAGACCCTCTAGACAGTCCAGAAGGATGTTATGGTGGATGGTATCAAAGGCCGCTGAGAGATCCAGCAGAACTAGGAAACAGCTTTCACCTTTGTCCCTAGCCCACCGGAGATCATCGGCCAGCATGACCAAGGCAGTTTCTGTCACAGCTTCTCATTCAGTATCACTCATCCCATTCTACTCCAGAAATGCACACAAGAAGAAGGAGAAGGAGAAGAAGAGTTTGGATTTGATACCCCGCTTTATCACTACCCGTAGGAGTCTCAAAGCGGCTAACATTCTCCTTTCCCTTCCTCCCCCACAACAAACACTCTATGAGGTGAGTGGGGTTGAGAGACTTCAAAGAATTGTGACTAGCCAAGGTCACCCAGCAGCTACATGTGGAGGAGCGGAGACACAAACCCAGTTCACCAGATTACGAGTCTACCACTCTTAACCACTACAGCACACAGATACATCATCCATCCAGTCACCCCAGTCATCTCTCGCTCAATCACCACCAACCATTGCCAGTCACTGCAATTTAAAAAAGTGAAAATCAGGACACCAAATTTGAAAATTTTATACATCCCCCCCGACCATTTTGCTGATTATGCCCCCCAGACACAGGAGAATGTCAATGTTTGGCAGACCTACTGTAGAAACCAAAGAGAGAAAGAGAGAGAACTTAGGGCTACCATATGTCCATGTTTTCCCAGATGTATGCCAAATATGTCAAAGCAGTGTGGCTTTTGTTGTTCTTCAGCTAGATGGCATCCAGCATCAATAGATGGTTTCACTAACTACCTCTGCAGTTCTGCCCCACCAAGAGGAGTCCCAGAGTGAGCAGGGCTATCAGTAGGGGGGGGGGCATATGTTCTTATCTCTCTCCACATTTCCCCAATTTATCTGGGGCGTTCTCTTCCACACTCCAAGTGGTCATTTGAATCTCTTGGGGAGAAAGTGTTTCTCCATGACATACAGATGGTGATGCTGATTCCAAGAATTTTTCATACAAACTAGGTTAGGGCATTTACTGAACACCTTCAATGAATTATTGAGGCCCCATTGGGAGCGCAATATATACTTACAGCGATCCCTCGACTTACGAATGCCCCAACTTAAGAATTTTTCAAGTTCCGAGGGATCAAAGCAGCCGCCGCTTCCGAATTTTTTCGACTTCCAATCGGAAGCCGCGGCCGCTTTAGATAGGGTTTTTTCGACTTGCGAAGATATTTTCGAGGTACGAATGTGTTCTCCGATGAATTCCTATGGGGACTCGACTTACGGTTTTTTTCGAGTTCCGACACGCTCGTCGGAACGGATTACATTCGTAAGTCAAGGGTCCACTGTACCGTATTACGAATTAAAATTGTATACTGCCCTTCATCCAAAAATCACAGGGCAGTTCACTACATAAAAACATTGACATATATCAAAATTCTGTCCCTACTTACTGGCAAGGGAACATTGCACTGGCACCCATTCAAGTGATACAACTTATTTTACCTCATTTCATCCAGTTTTCTTAATCTTTTGTACACTTGTTGAGTGATCAAAACTAAGTATACATCCAAAAAATTAATTTTTTTATCTCATCCAGTTTTTGAGTTATGAGGGTTTGAAATTTCAAAAAGGGAGAGACAATTTTGACCTTGCCAGACTACACAAAGGCCTTAAAAGATCAGCCCAGCATTGAGATACGTCAAAACTAAAAACACCAATCCCTTCAGAACATGAGCTTCATGATATGTCACATGATGAACTTACTCTAAATCTAAAATCTAAGTAACAAAATTTTCAATTTTTAAAAAATGATAAAAAATAATATGATTTAAAAATTCCAAAAATGGTATTGATTATATAATATTTCTAAGAGCCACCTCAAATTTCATATTTTTCAAAATATATTTTGTACATAAATGTCTGCATTATTGGATTCTATTTGGGATAAATGGGTCTTCTTGGAGTAAAATATAACAGAATAAACAAGACCTCAACTATAATATTAGTTGCTTCAGGCATTTCTTTGGAAAGTTATTCAATTAAAAGGTGTCTGAAAAGTTAGTTAGGCTTTTCTTTTAAAAATGTGTTAAATGAGGTAAAAAAGTTGAATCACTTGATATTGAATGACCCAGGAATGAATCTTGGACTAGAACAGTATTGGTTGTTTTAGAGTAACAAGGAAAGAAATTTGAAAGCTCAATGCTATTTATCTTTGGCAATATACAGATAGATAGATATATACTTACTGGCAGGCGCTCTGAAGTTGCAAAGATACTTTTGACAGCAATATTGGATATGCTGGATGTATTTATCTTCTACTGAGGAGAAGGTGGCATTTGCTGAGATGCAATCTTCAGCACATCCCTTCGTTCTGTAGATCTCTTCAGAGCCATCTGTTAGAGAGAATAGAAGGAACAGCAAGATATGCAAAAATTCAAATTGATGAATGTACATATATAAAAAAATTGGGCAAATGGGTGATTTAAGAGAAAATACCTGGCAACAACTGAATTCAGCAAACTAATCCATAAAGGAGTTTCTTCGAAGTATAATTTCTTCTGCAAAACCATGTGAATATTCTAGGGAAGTTCCTTAACAACTTGCACATAAATGGACCTAGATGCACTTGTTTTTCTGCCCATGCAGAAGAGCCTAGAAAAGCTTGATCCACCACCCATCTCTACCTGATATGGAACTAGCTGATCCAGGGGCCTGACTCATGAAGCTGCCTTATATTATGTACTATATTTCTGAGAGACGGGAGAAGATGGTTTTTCCTCTGTTTCATCTAATTTTCTAATCTCTTGAACTCACTTCTCTCTGGCTATCTTAATACAAGAAATCTTTTGCACGCAACCATCTATGGAGAAAAGCAGTTATATCTGTCTGAGTATGCCCCCCCTTTTCTTTTTAAAAAAATTATTTCTGTGGTTTCATTTGCCGTCAGAGTATTTCAGCATTTGATGCTATGTGCTGTTATTATATGTTGCAGGCCTATTTGGCAGCAGGTAATTGGAGACTGGTTCTAAAAAGAGAGGGGGGGTGGTGGCTTTGAGGACAATATTTATAAGATGTGGCCTGGATCAGGTCAATTCATTCTGATTGGTCTGAGAATCTTCACTCACCTCTTCCTCATTTTCAGGAGTGTTGTTTGCATCCTGGTGTGACAGGGGATAGGCTGCGCCCCTGGTCATTGCCAACATCAGTACTCTGGCCCAGTCAGTGTCCCAAATCTTGCAGACATGCCTGTGCAAAGCAGGGGTTGTCAACCTGGTCCCTACCACCCACTAGTGGGTATTTCAGGATTCTAGGTAGCGGTAGGGGGTTCTATGGCATAAGCAGAATCCTCCTTCCATCGAGCACTGGTGGGCGGTAAGGAAATTTTACCATCAAGAAAGATGCATTATTGGGTGGTAGGTATAAAAAGGTTGACTACCCCTGGTGTGAAGTGAAGTGACTTCCAGTTTGCCACAGGACGGAACATGGCATGAGCTCAGAAGGGCTCGATCGCTAACGGGCTTTGGGGGGGGAGCCGCAAAGGCTACACATCCCCCCAACCCCCAAGAGGGAGTCTTTGGGTCAGCATAGAAGTGTCATCGTCAAAGAGGAGTTTCCCAGTCTCTTTGTCTCTTCATAAGGAGAGGGAAAGGGGGGGCGGCGGCCCCGATGCAAGAGAATAGCAGCCCATGATGAGCAGCCCACTTCTTAAGCCAGTACTGCGAAGTGGTAAATCTCCATATCCCCATAGCTTAACGGAGCAAAAAAGGAAAATCTTACAAATGAAATTTAAAATTGAACAAATAAATCTGGCATGAAGAAAGGGGTAAAAAGGAACCCCATCTTACTTGGTAAAACGTACTCTGCCTTGAGTTATAAATACAGGAGAAGCGAAAGCTTTGTATGTTGTACTTCATTACTGTGGGGGAGCTGTGGAGGGGCTTGCATTCAAGTTACTAAGTTGGGAGGAAGGAGTTTGAAGTGGACTAGATTGCAAGCCAGGGGAGGCGGAAGCAGCAGGTGGATGATTCAGCATAGTTGCTATCCCAGAAACCCACAGTAATTAAGGAGAAGGGAAAAGGAGGAGAGATTAAAGAAGCAGATGGGCAGGGAGCCTGGAAAATGAAACATTACAAGACGGAGGAAGGAGGAAAGGGAGGTTATCTGCTGAAATTTAAAGTAAAAGAAAGATAGAAATGACTGCTGTAAAGCAACAGATGGTATTAACATCAGCAATGGCAGGGGCTATCACGGGAAGAAGGCAATAAGTTATGGAGGGGGGTGCAGGATCGGATCTTAAGGAAATGCTGCTTGGCCTAAGAATTGACATGTGTGGAAACTCAAAAATGTTAGGGACAAAATTAGATGAGATGTAAAGGAGATTGATAAAAAATCTAATTTAATTGAAGAATTAACTGGTCAAATCAAGGAATTGACAGCAAAGAATCAAGAATTGGGTAAAGCAGTACAGGAGCACTAAAAAAAAAATCACTAAAGCTTGAGGAAGGGATTAAGAAAATCCAAAGTGAATGTAGGGGATTAAAACAGCAACAAGATAAATTTAAAAAAGAAAATTGAGAACTGAGAGAGGTTGAAGAAGCAACTTCAGATTCAATAGCGATTCTGGACCTCCAGCAAAGGCAGATGACTCTACGTTTTAGAGGGATTGAGGAAGAGCAGAATGAGAATATTATAGAGAGACTGATAAAAGAAATTGTGCAGTGGTTAGAGCTCCAAAAAGAGGCTATAGCATTTATGGTTGATAAAGCTTTTAGAATCAGTTCTAACATAGCAAAGGTGAACAAGTGGCCAGGTGATTGCTTGGTATGTCTAAACTCTGTAGCTCTAAGAGATAGGATCCTTCAAACAAACTACAAAAAAGACTGCATAGAAGAGAAAAATATAATTATTCTGAGAGAAATTCCAGGGAGGTTGCTTTAAAAAAGGCAGCATTATAAATTTCTGACTGATCCACTCAAGAAGAAGAATATTCCATATAGGTGGGAGGGAACGGAAGGAATAGCCTTCACATACAAAGGAAAGAGATGGAGACTTAAGATGGTGGAGGAAGCAGAAAGATTCGCTAGAAGTTACAGGAAGCATTTGGGAATCAAAAGAGAAGAGCTGAAAGGGGAGGAGGAAGAGGAAGTAGCGGAAGAAGAGAGGGAGAGTAATCAGGCAGAAGAAGAACAGTGAGAGTAAGAAGAGAAACATATCTTACACTTATGAACTCACGCCTTTTATTTATTTTCCTTACAACTTAAATACTCACTGTAGAAATTAAATTAAAATAAAGGATGGATCTTAAAATCACAACATGGAATGTAAATGGTCTGAATAACAAGTTTAAAAGGAACAGAGTGGAACATATCTTAACAGAAAACAAACTAGATAGAATATGTCTCCAGGAGACATATGTATCCAGAAAGCACAGAAGGGTGCTGATTAATAAAAAGTTAGGAGCAGAATTTATCTTCTCAGATAAGAGTAAAAAGAGAGGCGTGGTCATCTATGTGAAACCCGGACTGCTTTTCAAAGATGAGGAGGGAAGGATCTTAATAATTCAAGTAACGGTACAAGGAGAAAAATTAGTGGCGATAGGAGTACATTAAATGCACCCAATGATAATAAAGCTACACCTGGAAGAAACAATGTTAGACCATAAGGAGGAGGAAATAATTCTCCAAGGTGATCTGAATGGAGTTGTTTCTCAAACATGATAGAACTCAGAGAAGTGTAAATAATAAAACAGGAAGATTACCTCAAACCTTTTTACAGTTAATAGAAATCTTCAATTTAGTAGACACTTGGAGGACATCCAAGGGCAAAGGATGTATTATTCTGAGCTGAACCAGTCTGCCAGCAGGCAAAACGGAATTTGGATGTCAAAAGAATTAACATTAAGAGTGAGAAAATTTGAAATTGATCCAAAGTCCCTAACAGATCAAAATTCAGTGTTCCTATTCCTGAAGGGGAAGGAAATAGGGTAGAAAAGATAGAGGATGAATGAAGCATTACATAATGATGAAAGAATAATTCAGAAAGCTAAGAGAGCCTGGGAAGAATTATTCAAATTTGATGTGGAAAATACTATGGAAAAAACAATTAAATTCACTGCCATGTATGGCATTAAAAGAAAATTTAATGAAGATGGTGTATAGGTGATATTTGACGCCAACTAAACTTGCTAAAATTTAGAAGATAAAGTATGTTGGAAATATAAGGAGAAGGAAGGGAATTTCATTCATATGTGGTGGACGTATCCTAAGATTAAAGCCTACTAGAATATGATATATAATGAACTGAAAAAAGATTTTCAAAAATACCTTTAGTAAAAAACCAGAGGCCTTTATATTAGGGATAATAGGTGAAGAAATTACCAAAAAAGACATCAATATATTTATGTACGCTACCACAGCAGCAAGGTTACTTTTAGCCCAGAAATGGAAGCAACAGGAACTTCCAACGTTGGAAGAATGGCAGACGAAGATGACTGAATATGCCAAGCTGGCGAGACTGATGGCGAAAATCCAAAACCAGCGAGACGAACAGTTTGAAAAGGACAGGAGCAAATTTGTACAATATATGAATAAACATTGTAAACATTTGAAAAATCTTGCAGGGTTGATTTAAAATATGTTGTTAAGTTATGATTTGATACCTGTTTATAAATATTAGAAGTACCGGTAAGATTTTAAGTATGGAGATATGATAAATAGGGTGATTTAGAAATGCTAAGATAAAAGTGATAACCTATGGAGGTCATGGAGGGGGACAGGAGGAAGTCAAAGCTCAACTTGAGCAAAGATATATGTGATGAAGAAATTTTATTTGGTTGTTATAAAGGAAAAAAGGGAAAAAATAATAAATATTATATTTTAAAATATTTTAAAATAGAAGAATTCTTCAAATTTAATATGAACAAAGGAACTGATATTTAGACTGTCTGGGAGACAGGGAAAGCATCCATGAAAGGATTTTTCATCCACCAGAATGCAATTCATAAGAAATTGAAAGAAAAATAAAGAATTGAAATATTAGAGGAGATAAAAAAATGAAAAAGAAATAGCTAAGAACCCAAAGAACGAGATGTTAAGTCAGACTATTAAAATGCTTCAAACTCAATTATCTTGAATCAGGAAATACAATGGAGGATAAAATATGTTAAAACAAAAAATCGGACTAGTGTTGGAAATGTAAAGAAGTGGCGGGCACAACATGTCATGTTTGGTGGACCTGTAAAAAGATGAGGGAATTTTGTTAGGGAATTTAGAAATAATTTAGAAAGGTGTTTAAAACCCCATTCAGCCCGAATCATCCTTCTTAGGGATCATGGGGAATGAAATTCCAAGAAACTTTAAGAAAGTATTTATGTATGCCACCGCGGCAGCAAGAGTCTTGATTGCCCAGAATTGATCAAAATTCTGGTTGATCAAAATGATGGAGTACACAGAATTGGACAAGCTGACAGGTCAGATAAGAGATCAAACAATATAAAAAATTAAAAATGATTGGAATATATTCAAACAATATTTGAAAGACCATTATGGAGAATAATTTTTTTTTTACCAGTTTAGAAAAACTCTTGTAAGGAAAAAAAAGTAAAACATAATGTAATTAGGTTATTGAATAAATGGCTGTGTTAGGAGGGGCATTGATTAAGTAAAACTGAGGACCGAGGTAAGAAGGGGAGGGAAGTCAAATGCAAATTGATTACAAATGAATGTAATAAATAAATAAATAAATAAATAAATATTTTTCCTTTCATTACGTTTTAAATATGTATTTTTAATTACAGGAAAATTAAGTTGTTACAATGTGATTTGATGAATGTATGTCTAAAGCAACCAATAAAAATGAATTGCAAAAAAGAAAGTGAGTGTAAAGTGAAGTGACCAATGGACCCAAGTCACAGCAGTCTACTTTCCTTTCATTGGGAAACTCATTGCAGGACTCAATGGAAGAAGACAACAAATGAAGGAGGAGGAGATTGGGTAGTCTGTGTGGGCAGAACACAGTGGGAGAACAAGGAAAAGGCTTGTCCAGTGCTTGGTTAACCCTGCAAATGAAAGAGTCAAGTGTGGAGGGGAACTGTGTCAATCCCATCTGAGTTAACAAGGACCAAGTAAAATGAACCAAGTGATGAAGAAGAAGAAAAAGAAGAAGAAGAAGAAACGTTTGGATTTGATATCCCGCTTTATCATTACCCAAAGGAGTCTCAAAGCGGCTAACATTCTCCTTTTACTTCCTTCCCCACAACAAACACTCTGTGAGGTGAGTGGGGCTAAGAGACTTCAGAGAAGTGTGACTAGCCCAGGGGTCTGCAACCTTTAAGACAAAAAGAGCCACTTGGACCCGTTTCCGAAGAAGAAAAAAAAACACTGGGAGCCGCAAAACCAGTCTACGATTCTCAGGGACAGTCCATGCCGCGGTAATAATAGAATCATACAGTTGGAAGAGACCCCAAAGGCCATCCAGTCCAACCCCCTGCCAAGCAGGAAACACCATCAAAGCATTCCTGACAGATGGCTGTCAAGCCTCTGCTTAAAGACCTCCAAAGAAGGAGACTCCACCACACTCCTTGGCAGCAAATCCCACTGTCGAACAGCTCTTACTGTCAGGAAGTTCTTTCTAAACTTTAGGTGGAATCTTATTTCTTATAGTTTAAATCCATTGCTCCGTGTCCGCTTCTCTGGAGCAGCAGAAAACAATTCTCCCTCCTCTATGACATCCTTTTACATATTTGAACATGGCTATCATATCACCCCTTAACCTTCTCTTCTCCAGGCTAAACATACTCAGCTCCCTAAGCCGTTTCTCATAAGGCATCATTTCCAGGCCTTTGACCATTTTGGTTGCCCTCCTCTGGACACGTTCCAGCTTGTCATTATCCTTCTTGAACAGTGGTGCCCAGAATTGGACACAGTATTCCAGGTGAGGTCTGACCAGAGCAGAATACAGTGGTACTATTACTTCCCTTGATCTTGATGCTATACTCCTATTGATGCAGCCCAGAATTGCATTGGCTTTTTTAGCTGCTGCATCACACTGTTGACTCATGTCAAGTTTGTGGTCTACCAAGACTCCTAGATCCTTTTCACATGTACTGCTCTCAAGCCAGGTGTCACCCATCCTGTATTTGTGCCTTTCATTTTTTTGCCCAAGTGTAGTACTTTACATTTCTCCCTGTTAAACTTAATCTTGTTTGCTTTGGTCCAGTTCTCTAATCTGTTGAGGTCATTTTGAAGTGTGATCCTGTCCTCTGGGGTATTAGCCACCCCTCCCAATTTGGTGTCATCTGCAAACTTGATCAGGATGCCCTCAAGCCCATCATCCAAGTCATTGATAAAGATGTTGAATAAGACTGGGCCCAAGACAGAACCCTGTGGCACCCCACTAGTCACTTCTCTCCAGGATGAAGAGGAGCCGTTAATGAACACCCTTTGGGTTTGGAATCTGGCATTTAACTTGTTGGAACAGAGAGATGGTAATTACTTAATTCTGGAGGAAATGGGAAGTTTTCACCTCCTCCCTTCTTGCAGAGAAACACCTTAAAATTCTTATAACAACACAAAGGAGAAATACCAAAATGCAAGGTTTATTGGGAACAAGGAAAGTATGATGAAATTATAAAATAATATACTAAAGCTGCAAAGCTGGCTGCTCTTATATGCACTGCAGGGCTGCAGCAGCAAGAAATCTGGAGTTTAACTTATCGGAACAGAAAGAGAGTGCATTTGCCTTGTTCCTTTGAGGTGGTAATTACTTAATCTAAGGTAAACAAAGAGGGCTGAGCACACGGAGCAAAGCTCCCTTCCCCCACAACCAAGTTAGCCTCAGCGCAGGGGAAATCTGTGCTATCTTATCTTATCTCTGATCTCTGGCTTCAGCGGCAAAGGCTAGGCTCCAACTCGCTTGTTTCCAGGGCTTTTCTCTGCAAGGAGCCGAAGGGGGGGAGGGAGAGGAGCTGTTTTCTTTGATCCGGGAATTAACCGGGATATAACTTTTGTGGGAGACAAGCAGGAAACGCCTTAAATTCCCCGGCCCGGCCCACGAGCCCGGAGCCGCGGCAAAGGTGTAAAAGAGCCGCATGCGGCTCGGGAGCCACGGGTTGCCGACCCCTGGACTAGCCCAAGGTCACCCAGAAGCTGCATGTGGCGGAGCGGAGACTCGAACCCAGTTCCCCAGATTACAAATCTACCGCTCTTAACCACTACACCACACTGGCTCTCAATGAAGCAAAATATGCAAGCCCAAGGAGACTTTTTAAAGGACAGATTATACACTTTGTAAGCAGCTGGCTGCAAGAGGTGGCTCGTGGATATCCTTAATAGGAGGCTGGACTTGAAGGTTTGGCAGTCACCTTCTATGCAACCTTCTATTTCACCACTTTGTGCAGCAGAAGAATGATTGGGCTGGATCCTTAGTGGTAATGGGAGGTGGAGTCCCACCCTGTCAGATGGGATCCTTCTCAGGGGTCTTGGAAGAATGCATTCCTTGTCCATACATCCAGCTCAGGGGCTCAAAGGAGAGAGCACCCCTTGCCAGTGTTTACTTGGGGTTCACGTGATGCTCTTCATGCTGTTGATGGACGCATGTCTCCTTGTGTGCATTCACTCGCTGCACACCTCACTGCTACATCAATGTGCCTACACCAACAAAGAGTAGACTCTGATTCGGTTGCTTTCTAAGCAGTTGGGAGTTATCATTCACTGAGGGATTGCCATTTAGGAGTTAAGGGGGAGCTATGAGACAAATGTCAGAGAAAGCTGAGTCCTGAATATTAATGCACAGTTTGTTCACATTAACCAGCTGGTAAAAGTCAGAAGAAGGTTACCAGTGGCTCTGTGGATCTATGAGGCTTCTCTGAGTCAAAGTATGAGAGAGGATCCACACTCTATTAGTTAATGATATGGAAATGGGCCATCTCAGTGGCCTCTTATGGACTCGGAAACTCCCTTGCTCAGGGGAAGGGGGGGTTCAACATGAGGTTTTCATTTTTATTTCATTTTTTGCACTCAAGAATCTAGACTAGATTCCGCCTTGTTGTCCTTTTACAAGTGGGTCTCAACAGGTTTTTGGAGAATGACTGCTTTTATTGAAAGGGTTGGGGTTGTGTTGTTTTTATTGTAATTATTGGTACATTTCAAACAGATTGTATATATAGTTTTAATTCTAATATTTAATTGTTGAAAAAGTTGAGTTCCTCAGGGTTGGTGAGATCAGCATTCTATTGTCACATTAGATACCTCAGAGACCAAAGGATCGACCCAAACACTTAGATTTAATGACTGAAAGGCTTCATACTCACTAAAATTGGTTTCAGTAAGCTGATAAAAGCAACTTCCTCCTTTGATACGACAAGAATAAGCCTTTGAGTGACATTCCAGAGTTTTCACTGCAGAGAGGATAGAAGAGGGAACATGAGTTGTTCAATCTTTGAGAAACGGAATATTCCAAGCCAAACACGAGCAATGTTAATGGTCTCAGGATCCACATGTAGTGGTGGGTTAGAGGCTGCATGCACATCAACACGCATCCCCCCCCCCATTCCTCACACAGGAACATCTCCAGACACAGAAATAAGGAAAGAAATAAAGTCATCTTCCCATTTGCTATTATGCATGCTAAATCAGGGGCATACTCTTTCCCCCTATCCACTACATGACGTTGGGAAGTGAATAGCAGAATGGGACTTCAGCAGTCTCATTACATACTTTCACATTCAGCACACTGGTAATGGTGCTCCCCCTTAACCAATCAAATCAGTTTGGGGTCGATGAGAAGAGCATGGGGAGAATTGTACAACAGAGTGTCTTCCCTATCAATCTTCCTCCTCATGGAAATAATGTCCTGTAGTGGAAATGCAGATGAGTTAGATGACATGTCTCTTTCCCTTTAACATCCCTGGTTTAAGATCTGCTGGATTTGTGTTTCTCACACCTGTCAGGAGTTTCTTGGGTCTCCTGTGTTGTAAGTGCTGACTGGATGCCCAGTTGCAGGGAGTGGGAGACTCTCAGCTGCTCTGTATTAATTGCATCCCAGGGTCCT
Organism: Darevskia nairensis; assembly: GCA_034642065.1. Lineage (NCBI taxonomy): Eukaryota > Metazoa > Chordata > Lepidosauria > Squamata > Lacertidae > Darevskia > Darevskia nairensis. The sequence goes on from JAWWNI010000184.1 coordinate 805,396, forward strand.
GGGCTGACCATGAGTAATGCCAGGTGCACTTGATTACAACAAAGTTGGCTATAAAAGCTGTAGGTGGGAGGAGCTCAGGGGGCTTTTTCACAGATCGAGGTACCCGATGCTGTGAGACTGACAGCTGGGGTCTCTCTCGCTACTCTACCTGGGGCTCCGGGCAGCTGGTAGGGGAGATTGTGTAGCTCCTGTCGGGTATGTTTTATTTTGTGCTCTGCATGCCTGCTGAGTATTTGTTAACCTTATGCAAATAAAACTGCTTTTCTTTCACCACTGGTGTACTTATTGACTCCAGATCCAGAAAGAACCCTGCCCTTGGCAGAACATGTCCATCAAACCCTGCCAAGAACCCTAGCCAGCTGAGGGAAGCACGATTGCCACAACAGAGCAAGGTCTGAATCAACAAATATGGAAAGTTGGCAACCTACAGATGTATGAGGCCCACGGACCACAGTTAGGTGACCTCTGCTGAAAGCAATGGGAAGATGGCTGAGTCTTCATGAGATCAGAATGGGAATCCCTACAATTGTTGACTCTAAAACCAGGCACAAACGTCCGTCCACTTCCAATTTTCCATTTAATATTCCCAATCTTGGGCTCAGGAAGCAAAATTATGAACAAACCTGGGGGGTGTCTTTGTGAAGAGGCATTGCACACAGTGCACAGACGCAGTGGAGTGGCACCATGGGTGTTTGCCACAAGCACTGAAGGAACTCTATCCCCAACCCAACAGGTGGGGTTGAACTCCTTGCCCCTCTGAAGTGGGTAATGTGCCTTGGGTTTGACTAGGCATTAAGTGAGCTCAGTAAGTAAAGCATAAGACTCTTAATCTCAGGGTTGTTGACTTGAGCCCCATGTTGGTCAAAGGATTCTTGCATTGGAAGGGGTTGGACTAGATGGCCCTCCCGGTCCCTTCCAACTCTAAAGCTCTAGGATTCTATGGGACATATGTGAGACATAAAATGGAGCCATAAGTCGGCCGCCTTTTTGTGCGAGGCCTACTTAATAGCTACCCAGCTGCATAAAGGTTCATCATAGGTTTTCAATACCCACATGAACTCTGAGTATGCTCTATAAATCCAATCCTGGGCCTCCTTTGATATATTAATCCTGGCATAAATTTAAATACCACAGTAACCAACAGGCCAAAATCCTCTTCAGCTTCCTGTGCTTTGGTTTGCCTACATCAACCTCACCTTCATTACCCTTTCCTTTCTTGGGAATTTTCCTATATAAGAGAGAGAACACAACACAACATTCCCCTTTCCAAATCCCCTCCTTGGTAGTTGGGAGAAGATGAAAACCCAGGGTGGCTGATGGCTCAGAAAATAGAATGGCATCCCTCTTATCCACACCCAAGGGACCAGGGTGGGAGAGAACTGATGAGGTTGGCCCGCCGTCTTCCCTTCCTTTCCCCTCTGAGCTGGTGGATGCTACTGGATGAAGGGAGGGCATCACAGTTATCTCTGCAGATCAGGGTGATTGGTCAGATCCACCCACCCTGAGCCCCTTTCCTGATTACAGGCTGCCCACCATGGCATCCAACAATATGACAGATCCCCCTGTATAAAGGGGGAAGCCAGAGGAAGCCACAGCCACCACCGGAGAGGTTGGAGGGCTGGACTCCAACCCTGACAAATCCATGACAATTGGGGATGCCACCCTGGCCAACTCCACTGCTGGGAAGAAAATGCCTCACCATTATCAGCTGCCATGAGCACCTCCTGTGTGCCTTCCACCACTGGAACTTCCTGCGCGGCATAACCAGCACTTACTTCCAAGGCATCCAAACCTGTTGAAATTAAATTAACAGCACCTTGGTTAGGATTTTGTGTTTCTTGCTTCTGCTAGCTGCCAATCACTGTGTGCTGCTGACTTGAAAGCTCCAGCTGCAGTAGGGCTGACATCTGCTTTCTCAGGGCCTCAAGGAACATTAATATAGCCCCCTAGTCTGGCTCTTCCCCCACAGAAGAGGAGCAGAATGGGTTGGCTATGCATTCTTCCTCTGTGGTGCAGATGCCTTTCCTTTGGCCTTAGTGCCCCCCACCCTAGCCTTGCCTTTACCTGGAGCCATGCTAAAAGAGCCCCACTCCCCATAATAATCCTGAGGCTTGAAAAGGCTATGCAGATGTAAAAGTTGCCCCTTGCCCCATTCCATGAGGAAATATAAGCACACTTTCTAAATGGACACTCAGGACACAACCACTAAACAAGACTCAATATCAGCTTTGTGGTTGAATGGGGAATTTTGAATCAGATCTCTCTCAGCTCTTGCGCGCAGTACGCCAACCACTACACCACACTAGGTAAAGGTAAAGGGACCCCTGACCATCAGGTCCAGTCGTGTCCGACTCTGGGGTTGCGTGCTCATCTCGCTCTATAGGCCGAGGGAGCCGGCGTTTGTCCGAAGACAGCTTCCGGGTCATGTGGCCAGCATGACAAATCTGCTTCTGGCGAACCAGAGCAGCACACGGAAACGCCGTTTACCTTCCCGCTGGAGCGGTCCCTATTTATCTACTTGCACTTTAACGTGCTTTCGAACTGCTAGGTGGGCAGGAGCTGGGACTGAACAACGGGAGCTCACCCCGTCGCAGGGATTCGAACCGCTGACCTTCTGATCAGCAAGCCTGTGGTTTAACCCACAGCGCCACCTGGTCCCACACTACACCACACTACCTACCAGGAAATATCAAAACTGTTGCCTATGCACAGAAAAAGTGGCTAGAGAGTTTGTGAAGAAACCCCCTTCACCCCTCCCTATACCACTCCTCCAACCCAGGGCCCACAACAGCAGGGGCTATATTCCATCCCCAGTCACTGCTAACTGCCTAGTTCCACCTAGGGAGATTTCCCTGAAAAAGAAAACTCCCTACCAGGGATGGCCCTTGCACTGGTTCCCCACTCTTGCAACCAATGCTTTCAACGTATGCTTAAAGGCAGAGGCACCGAGTTCTGCCTGATATTGGGGGTGCTCATTGTGTGCCCTTGAGCCCACATGTACAACATGTACAAGGAGGCTGTAAGGGGGCACAGTAAGGCGGACCAATCCCCTTGCCTCTCTAGGTAGTTGGCTCTGCTGTTTTTATCTTCACCTGCCAGCCTCCCTGCTTCACTCTCCCTTATCCAGTCCTCTGATTAGCCGGACCTCCTCTCCTTCCTGCAACGCCCTTGATCTTCTGCATGGCTGCAACAGAGCAGGTAGCATCTACTGTGTTGGACTGGTCATGTTGTTCGGATGACTGATCATCATCTTCCAGAACAACTGCTCTGTCCCAAACTTAAAAAAGGAAAGCGTATTGCTGGTGATCACAAAAAAAGGTTTAAAGATTCACTCAAGGCAAAGCTAAAAAAATGTATTATAAACAGCAACAATTGTGAAACACTGGCCTGTGAGTACTCCAGTTGGATAGCAGCCTTTACCAAAGGAGTCATGGGCTTTGAAGATGATCAAACTCAGGACAAAAGGGAGAAACGTGCTAAGAGGAAGGCACATTTGGCTAACACTCACCATGAACAATTCCCACTCCTGCTCTGCCTCTCTTGCTCTAAAGGTGCCCTTTGACTGACTGTTCTTGAAGAAAGAATTCAAGATCTCAGGCTCCTACTCACATGGACAAAGGATGACCAAAAGGAGACAAGTACTCAGGAGAGTCTTCATAGTGCTGAAGAGATCGAAAGCTGAGGAGCACTCAGAACGAAAAAGCAGGTGCACAATGGATGGCGAGGCTAGTATGAAAGGTTTTATAGGCCAAGAAGGGAGCCCGAGGGTTCCAGGTGGAAAGAACTGGTCCAGTAAGGGGGTGGGAAATGATGAAAATAGAGATTGCTAGATTTCCCAAACATGGTGTTATCTTATATTGGAACACAAAGCTCAATGTGGAAATTAGATTAACTCTTTTGGAAACGGTATGAAATTCTGCCAGTTGCATTTTGCATTCCATCCCATTCTCAGGGTTAAGAAACAGGTATTTTAATTAATTGAATCCTTTTTGGGAACCCCATGTAATTTCACCAAATAACCTCCCAGCATATTCCACCTCAATTTCACCACAATGCTTCTAGGGAAATGATGTCCACGATCAGACACAAAGTGATCAGCAATTGGTAAATCACATATATATTTTATTCACAGGAAACTGGTGATGCTGTAACATGACTGTACCTATAGCCAGCCAACAGGGCATGTTCAGTTTTGTACTATTTCATCATTTTCAAAATATATCCTCTAAAAATATTTGAAAGTATGTTTCCTTGAAGCTGAATCAAATAATCTGTCCATAGTCCTCACAAAAATGCCACCCCCAGAATCTCCTAGGAAGGAATAATGGGTACTATACGAGAATGAATTCCATTATATAGTTGTCCGCAACAACATTGTCATAACAAACTGTGATTTACAAATAATATAACAAAGGTTGTTTTAGCTAAAGCCGAGCCTGCTGAGCTTGAAATGGGCATTGATCATTGTTTGGTGACTTCCAGAGGCGGCTGGACTACAACTCTCATTGCCTCAAAAGCCAGCCATTCCAAGTAGGGCTGATGGGAATTGTCTGGAACATACTATGCTGGCTACCCCTGTCTACATAATCCATCTCATTCAAGAAAGCCTGAAATTGACCAAATCCATGAAGGATAAAGGGCTGTACAGCCATATCTTACAAAGCAGCTTTCAAAGAGTTGCTGGGGTAACCCAGTTGGATGGGTGGGGTACAAATAATAAAATCATTATTACTATAGGACCACACCTTCCGTCCTTCAGCGAGGTATCTAAAACATCCTGCATTAATTCATGGCACGCTCTACCTAGAGATAGATGCAGTTAACCAAAATAAACAAAGGTGTTCAGTAGTGCTGTCCTATTTTATTTGTGTACCCCTGTGATGTTTTTAGTCTTATAATTTTATATTGAGAAATGTTTTTCTTTCTGACTATTGGTCGAAAAAAGGATATGTATGTATGTAAACCCATGTTTACAAGCTCCAGCTGCAACTAAAACTCATACCGATACAACTTTAACTTCTGAAAAATAAATCATATACACAGCAATTGAAAGATATTTTCCTCATAAAATATGGACCCTTATGATTAACAGGGAAAGCCCCCATGATGTAGCTCCCTGACCCATGACAGGGAATGTCCTCTCTGGTGCACTGCATTCATCTCTCCCATCATGAAGTTTCACAAGTTTGTAAAATTTCTATTCATCCATGGAGTTAAGGCTTGAAAGATACTGCTGCTATTACAATAGCCTTCAAAGTATTGACTGTGAGGCTCTGTTTTGGTTTTTTTTAAAGTTCTTGATGTTTTGAAAAGTTTTAAATACATTTCATTTTATTTCCAACTCTATTCTTTTCTGTTGTTTGCTTGCTTATGTTCCTTTGAGAGGATGTGTTGGACCAAATAAAAAATGTTGAAATGCCCCAAACCCAGTAATGATCCTTCAGAGACCCCACATCCGACCCCTTTTCACTGAGGATACTGTCGGTTTATACTGCTTCCTACTCTTTACAGACCTTTCCTTGTTTCCCAGGACAGCCAAGCTTACTCAGAAATCTTTCATGGTGAACTGAGGGTTGCCTTATTTCAGAAAGCAAAAGCCAGCACATCCCACTGAAAATGTTGAGCTTTTTTAAGGAAAACCTGAGACCAAGTTGTCAATTGACTTGCCTAAGATCCAGGACAAAGCACTGCCTTTAAAATCCTGATAATGTACAGGAATATCTGGACGTATGGCAGCCCTACATTAAAATGTTTGGGATCACCCAGTTTGGAGATGCTTGGGAGAGATGGTGGTATAGTAATTTGAGAAGAGGAGAGGAAAGGAGAGGATGAACTGGGATATTCCAATGAAAAACCATTTGAATGAAAAACTTTTTGAATATCCATCCAGGGTTCCTTTGGCAGGAATAATGGAATAGAATGTTCATAAATAAAATAGATGATGAATAAGATATTCACTGTCATGACCCCTATATATGATAAAGGGGCTGCGTAGCCTCCCAAGGTTTAGTGAAACTTCAGGTAAAGAGTTATGTGGGGGCTGCATTTGGCTCCCAGGCTAGGAGTCGATTATAAAATGACTTCATAGTGTCTCAACCTGTTCTCTCTTTTGGCTTCCCTCACTCAGCCACATGAGCAGTCAAATTAGATAAAATTATCTTCAGCAGGTACATTATGGAACATTGAACTCTTCAGGGGGTACACTGGGTGAACACCACTTGGAGGCAATTAGGAGTTTGGCTGCTCTAAGAAGATTTCCTTCAAACTGCAACTGGATATAACTTACATCAGCCTATTGAATCAGGCCCTCTGCCCAAGACAACTATTTTCACAGTGGCCAACCACTTGACTATGCATGGCCTGAAAGCAGGACATGAGAGCAACACCACTCTCCCCACTACTGCTTCCCAGCAACAGACATTCAGAGCTGGATTTCCCACAACAGCAGAGATAGAACATCATCATCCAGTGATTCAATTTCATTGCATGTCTACATATTCTCGTATTATGAGAGAAAGACGGGCACTAGTCCCAATGGCTACATTTTCTCCCATATGAGAGTCAATAAGCCTCTCATTTAAAGTTGCTGAAGATCACAGGTGGGAGAGGCCACTCTGCTCATACCTTGTTTTCTGGGCTTCCCACAAGCATCTGGTACAGCACAGGATGCTGGAGTCAGGGTGTAGGAAGAGGGGTGCCGTCTGTCAGAGGCGTAGGAAGGTCAGGTGGTACCGGTGCAGAAAATTGCTTGTCAACCCCCACCCACACACACACAGACACATTGATTTTATTTTTATTTTGCCTGCAAAAAATGGTTTGACTTTATTTCATATTTTCTTACAAAGGAATGTGGATTCTGGCTGGGGGGGACCCGGCCAGATGGGCGGGGTACAAATAAATTATTATTCTTATTATGGGCCTCTGATAACAAGTAGGCAACTGTGGACAGATACTTAAATCTACAGGATGGATTGTGTTTTGGCTTGTGTTATTTTATTTATATTTATTGTTTGTTTATTTAATAAAAATTATTTTTAAAAACCTGCAATTTCTGGAAAAGGGGGCACAATAGCTGAAAGTCATCTGCAGTTGAATACTTTATTCAGCACTGACCACTTGATAAGTTCATAAGGTGGATAAAAGGTTATACTTTGTGCAGTGTTTTTTTCTGGGGGGATGCAGGGGGAAGCATGCCCCTAAATATTTTGTGAATCTATGTTTGGCCTTGAGTGGTAGTATTTCAATATGAGTAGAAAAATGAGAGTAGTCCTAAACATTTATTTATTTAGAAAAAAGCACTGACTTTGTGACCTTTTAACAATTTTAGCTCCCTCTGTTCACCAACCCCTAAACCTCTCCTTCTCATCCAATGTAACCACTAGCCATGAGTTTCCAAACTCCATATCTGAAGCCACTTCTCTCTTTTATCATGCAATCCTGCTTTCCACCCATTTTCACTAAAAACCCCCAATTATGTCCATCTTCAGCTTATCTTCAGCTTCACCTCCTCTTCCTCTTTACTTATCTCCTCTCTCTGTTGCACACATATTCTCCTATTTCCATTCTTTCTCCTCTCTCTTATTTTGTGGTCAGCTTTGCACACAGACACACTAACACACACACAATCACCACCGTCACCCCCTTTTCCCTCCTTCCTCTTTTTTTTTTTACTTCCTTGCACAAAAACGTCTCCATGATCCTGTTTTCCTCCTTTCTGCTATTTTGTGGTATGCTTTCTGCACACACCTCATGATGATATTTAATGTATGTTTAAATTTATTTGGATTTTAAGAGGAAGCCTGCATGTTGGTTGCTCAGTTAGAGAAAGTTAACCAGCATACTGAAGCTGTGTGTGTGTGTGTGTGATAGAGTACCGGTATGTGTGTTTTCCCTTGTTATTGTAATATTGATTATAAATTACTACAGAGAATTTGGAATTTCATGTTGAAGACAACACAATGTTCCAGAAAGTAAATACATTGTGCAAAGGTCCTATAGAGTTTTTTAGGGCTCCGCATACTTTCTCTCTCCTATGACGCAGCCGAGCAATTAAAGAGAGCCATTTGGGTACAGCAACAAGGACAAAATCCGCTCACTTAGGACTCTGAGTGGGCGGCCATTGCCTTATGGGACGGCTGTGGTGGGTTCGGGGAGGCTGCCATCTTCTAGATGCAACTGGGGGAGGGGATGGCCTTGCTCTCATTAATTAGGTCTCTGTATTTCAGGGCCAGGGAGGAAATACAGCAAGCAAATTAGCCGGCGTGTAGGTTTTTGCCATCCTTTCAGCAAACATCACAATTTCGGTGGATTAGGCATTGGACTGCATCCTTAGTCACAAGGGTCACTGGCACCCGAGGCAGCACAGATACCTGACCCCTTCCCAGACGACCAGTGGCAGATTGGATACGAGAAGTAACACAGGGAGTATTTTTGGCAATAACACGTTCCACTAGGTGCTCATATGCCAGAGCTTGGTCGTCTTTTGATTGTTTCCACTGCGGCTATGGCTCGGCCTCCAGACGTGCCTCTGAGTCTGATGTGCTAAAATTCTTGGTCAACCTAAACCGCAAAGGCCTGGCCAACAAAACCTTACCGCTCTACAAGGCAGCTATTTCATTCTTCAGTAAATGTTTCCGGTGGCCTGACCCTTGTGAAGGCTTCCATGTCAAGAAGCTGCTCACGGGGTGGTGTCGAATTATTCCTTCCTGCCAAGATGGCAGGAAGCCTATAACACCAGATACCCTGAGCTTAATTTGAGACAAGTTGCCGGAGCTGGGCTGGTCAAACTTCAAAATGCACCTCTTTCATGCAGCATTCTCCCTGGCCTTCTTTGGGGCTCTGCGCATTGGTGAATGTATTGCTGGCAGCCCCTCCTAACCACACTCAGGTTTAACAGACACTGATGGTCTGTTCGGGCCCCACCTAAAAATTAAGATTCGTTTATTGAAAAACAACCAGTAGGGGAGGGGTAACACCACAACACTGGGCCCTTCTGAGCAGGATGGCCCTTGCCTGTGGCGAAACATGTGCAGGTTCCTCTGAGTGTGTCTCAACCGCTGAGGTGCCTTCCTCATCCATGCAGACACACACTCTTGGATGCGCTGCCAGTTCACAGCAGTCTTACCTAAGGTCATTGAGACCTGTGGTGGCAATCCAAGGGAATTCTCAGGTCACTCCTTCCACACTGGTGCAGCCATCACAGCAGCAGCCCAGAGTTGGGACTCTGCCAGTATCAAGGCACTGGGCTGATGGTGTTCCACAGCCTACAAGGGCTGAATTTGTCCCAGCAAATTTTCATTTACTGTTTCCCTTTGTCTTTTATTGCAGGTGTGCCTGGCACAGAAATCTGGGTTGTGGGGCATAGCATCGTACACTGGGCCACGATCCATGTCACCTCATACATTTGGCGACCTAAGCGTTTTCACCGCAATGTCCATGGGGCCAAGATGTTCTCAATCAGGCACAAAGCCATTAACAATTAGTGCATCACATGCACATATATTTGTCTTCCCCACGATCTTGTGATGCTGGAACCTAATGACATTCCTGGATCCAGCCAAGTTTACGTGTTCAATTTTGTTGTTTCCCTGGTTTAACTATGTACGGTTTGAGAGTTCACATTCTTTTAAATGTTTCTGTGGGAAGGGAAGGGCTGTGTGTGTTTTGTTCTTTTGTTTTACTTTTTTTACTTTTTTTATCCTATATTTTATTCTGTGAACCACCCTGCGATTGTATGGTGAAGGGTGGTTTATAAATCTAATAAATAATAATAGAATCATTCCAAATGAGGGAATCAGCTATTAAATCAATAGGAATTCATTTTTATTTCCCAAACAAAGAGCACAGGTCAAAATTAACTCAAATATAAATACATGCATGTATATAGAGCCCAAAGACCCTATATAATTTTGCCATAATATTTCCAGTGTAGAGTCAAAGTAAGGATTTAAGGAAGGCACTTGCTTAGTTTGCTTCCTGGCTGAGGGTTTCATAGAATTCCTTTTGGTCCCAGAAGATGGGGTACACTCGAGTAAATTAAGAAGCTTTTTAAAGTTCATTTTTTTATATTGCACTGCCTTAGGGTTTTTAACATTTTTACTCTTCTTTACATTAGAAAGCCTCCTTTTGTGAACATTAACCTTGCAGACTCTTTTGGCTTTCCTTAGTGATCTGTTTCTGCAGGAGGAGGTAGAGGAATTTTTATTACTTTCAGTTCTCCAAAAGTATCTGTCAGAATGATAAGGATTTTAGTACAGTGGTCAGAAAGGATTTTATGTGTTCAATGTCCTCAGTTAAAAGCATAAGCCACTCAATGACTGATAAATCCTCTCTGTTTGTCCCAGGAGGTTGAGGATAAGAGTCTTTTGTTGTTGCTCTAGCATTTCCCGAGGGCAATTCTAGGATTTGTTTTAACATTAGTTCCTCCATTTGTTGGGCTTGGGATAGTCCAAGAGATGCTTGGGATTCTAATCTCAGATTCAGGGATGACTCAGCAACTGTACTGAGAAGGTTTGAGGTTACTTTCAGCTCATTCAACCCCTTGTTGAGACTTTCCTCTACACAGTCCGCTCTCTGCACATCCAGCACTTTGCTGTAGCAGTTGGAGGATTCAGCAAGGGAGAAAATAGTTTCTGGCTCCTGCTGTTTCTTAATCACCTCCTCTTTTTCCCTGTTCCAGTAGAACTGAGTGATTTTTGTTTGTGCTTTCTTTAGAGTAGCTCTTTTTAAAGGAGGTCCTGAGTCGCTCAGAGGGAGGCCTGAGATTTTATAGCCACTCCGGGCCAACACCATATTTTACTTGTAGTTGAGAAGAATCTCACTTTTTTATCATTTAGTTCGTTAATTGGAATAATAAAAACGGGAGTACAGGCAGATAGAGGTAGCAGTAGAAGCAGTCACAGCACATAGGCTTTCTTCGATTACTGCAGGAGGCCCACGACGCTCTCCCAGGCAAAGGTCAGCAAAAGGTCCATTAAAGTTTAGAGCAACTACTGTGGCTAGTCCGCAGCCAGTGGATATTTTCCTTTGAAGTTTGGAGTTTGAGACTTAAACTTAAACCTAAGCTTAAAACTAAAACTTAAAACTTAAAAAGGTTAGATAGTATAGAACAACATAAAACAAACCAAAGGAGCAGGGGCATACCCAGGATCAAAACTAGGGGGGGGGGGCAAGCCATGGTCGTTCAGGTTTGCTTTGAACGGACGCTGATCATTTTTGCTTCTGGGGGGCAGATGCCCCCCCCCGGCCCCCCTGGGTATGCCCATGCAAAGGAGCACAGAGGTCAGGGAGGAGGTCAGAGAGGAGCAGCCTCCCTCACGGCAGCCATAAAGGTATTGTATTTGTAATTAAGTACTTAACCCGAGGTGCCACTGTATTGGGGGAAATAATATACTGAATTACATTCTGTTTTTAAAATGTAATTTGTTTTAAACTGTTTTTAATGTTGTATTTTACATTGGCTAGACTAAGGCAGTTTGGTTTCTGCTAGTTTGAGGAACCTTTGGCTCTACATATTATTTCAACCATAGTCTAAATATGTAATTCTATTAACAGATTATATTATTTTAAATAGTGATTGTAATTTATTTATAACCCCAATGCCTAAAAAACCTAAAAGCAACTGCAGGCTGCAAGACTGCCAAGGGCCCATCACATAGTGTCCAACTAAATCAAATAAATGCGACAAATGGGGGATTCCAGGCCACCCCCATCTGTACCACCCCCCACATCAACCAACCTGAGCCCGTCGAACAAGAATCATAGAATCTTCTGTGGCATTAGCTACTGCTCCCAGTTTGGTGTCATCAGCAAATGTGATGAGTATCCCCTCATATGGACAGGGTATCAATAATATTATGAAGGAGGAGGAGGAGGAGGAGGAGGAGGAGGAGGAGGAGGTGGAGGAGGAGGAGGTCATCCCTATTTTTATCAGAGAAATGTTGGAGGGTGTTCACTACAAGCAGTCACATTGTGTTGCTTTTCCTTATAAACACACTGAAGAAACCTATTTGCCATAGCTATATTTTGGACGAGGACTGGGTTAGCAGTGCAAAAAGTGGATTGGCCAGAGTATAGGAGACTGACTGAAATGGATATATAAAATGTGTATGAGACAGGAAAGAGTGTGCTGCTTTGAGATTTTGAGGAGCAGTATTTTTTTTTAATTGCTTGACATTTTCAGTGGGAGGTCATATTATCTTTTACGGTCGCTTTGACCGGGATTTTGGCTGCTCCCCAGCCATAAATCACAGACCTGCAAAAGTCCTGCACACTTCCTTGCTCACTTTGCTCTCGGTCTGCATAAATCTTCCAGCAGAGATAAAACATGCAGCTTCAGCTTCAGAAGTCGTAGCCAAGTAAATCAAAGTCCTGTCTAATTAGTCCAAAGCGTAGCTTTATTTACAGAGGAAAAACAATGTATAAGCTCCGCTGCCGGGAGACAAAGCTGCCATCTCCCTCCAGCATTTCAGCTTTCTGCACAGTCTGGGAATACCAAAAGCAACATGGAAAGTCACAAGCTTCCGTTCCCCCGGAAGTGACTCCCCCTTCCCTGTGGACGCAGGACGCACTGTTGAGCTATTACACTGTCAGCTCAAATCCTCACAGGTCAGTGCCCCACTCGTGAGCTGGACTGCATTGCTCTTTATACTAGTTACTCGAGATCCCAGGTGGGAGAGGGCTATTGTATACATGCCTTGTTTTGGGGGCTCCTCGTAGGCATATGATTAGACAACCTGGGAGCAGAATGCTGAACTAGATGGGCCTTTGGTGTGATCCAGCAGGGATCCCCTTATGTTCCTGGCTCCTGAATCACACAGTGGCTCTCCAGAACTCGGTCATACAGCAGTAATTTGTTATGGCTGCCTAGTGCTGATACATTAATTAGTACATTCTTAAAAAAAAAAAAAAAAAAAAAAAATTATTCTAGACAAAATTTTCATTTTAATTATCACTATTCTTCCAAACCATGAGAGCTTTATTTTCCTATATTGCACCAGCTTTTTCTTAATTTCCCTCTTTTATTTGTTAATGTTCACTTGTTCTAAATTTCTTGTTATATTTATTTCCAAGTACTTTATTATATTTCTTAATTTTATATCTATTTTTTCCCTTCAAAAATGAACTTCACACAATCAGAACTGACACCACCCTGTTGGGAATCAGTCCATCTTCCCAAGAAGACTATGTTCATAGTGGCCAACCAGATGCCTGTGCATAGCCTGAAACAAGGACCTGGGAGCAAAACCACTCAGAGTCAAACTCCCCTCAACAGCAGAGGTAGAACCTTGGTCGAATTCATGAAGAAAATGCTAATCCTCCATTAAACACATTCAAGTTGTGGACCATTATTACTTCTTGTAAGACCAAATTCCATACATGCTGTGTGGAGCAGCTCTTGCTTTCTTCTGTCCTTGGTTTTCCACCACTCCATTCCAATTCATGTCCACTGGTTCTAGTATTATGAAATACAGGTACTAGTCCCTAGTCCCGTATGAGACAATAAGCCTCTTAGGAACAGTTGCTGGGGTTCACAGGTGGGAGAGGCTACTCTGCTCATTCATTATGTTCTGGGCTTCTCACAGGCATCTGCTTCCCAAGAACAATATGCTGGACTAAATGAGCCTTTTATGTGATCCAGCAGGGATCCTCTTTTGTCCCTGGCTCCTGAATCCCTCAGTGCATCTCCAGAGGTCTGTCAAAGAGTAATTTACCCTGGTAGCCTACTGTTGTATGGCATATTTCCAGAACAGGGGGCACAATAGCCCAGCATCATCTGCACTTGACTACTTTGTTCAGCACCACCCTCTTAATAAGTATCTGAAGCCACTTCTCTCTTCTATAGTCCTGCTTTGCATCCCTTTTCACATTAACACCCATGTCAATGTCCTCATACGAAGGGAAACTCCCCTCAAGAGTAGAAATTGTATATTGGACGGATGGAAAGCTCTTTAATCTAAGCAGGCTGAAAGCAAAGAGTAAGGTTACTGTAACTTCCGTCATAGAGCTTCAGTATGTTGAAGGCAACGTAGTGTGAACACACTCAGAGGATGACCTCCAAACCCTCCTAAATATCTTCGCAGAAGCTTATGAAATGCTTGGCCTCTCGCTCAGCATCCAAAAACACCAAAGTGCTGCACCAACAAGCACAAAACAACCCCTCTGTAGCACCACAAATCCAACTCAGTGGTGTAACGTTGAAATGCCAATCATTTCTCCTACCTGGGAAGTTATCCTTCCACAAGGGCCGACATTGATGCCGGAATCCAGTATTGCCTGAGCTCTATGAGTGCAGCTTTCTCCCGATTGAAGTGCAGCGTGTTTGAGGACCAGGACATTTGCAGGGAAACCAAAATGCTGCTTTACAAAGATATTGTACTACCAACCTTACTGTATGCTTGTGAAACGTGGACCATTTTTAAACGCCAGAGATCACCAGTGGTGGAGCAATGATTCTTCAACATCAACTTGCCACGATAATTTAATCAATTATGAGAAAAGGAAAATGTAACCCATATTCCATATTATGATGAGCCATCTCTCTCTCTGAAACTGTTGCGGCCATTTCTCTCTCTGAAATTGTTTTTGAGCTACATACCCAGCCAGGGATCTGGCTTAGGATTTGCAACCACTATGCTTACTAAAATGCCTCAGTAAAGCACATCTGCTGATGAAATGAGCTCTTCGTGTGATTCATCGGCTGCCAACACTGCTGAGTAACTCTGCTGAACTCTTTACGTGCCCTGAAGTCTGAGACTGCAGGCATGCATACCAGGAAAGTCTGGGGGTGTCAGGATGGTAAAGCATACATTAATATACAAACGTGTATATTCTTATTATCCTAATGCACATATAATTGTAAGCAACCTAATATATTCTATGTTAATTCAATGCAAATGAATTCATCCGAAGAAAATCTGCATCTATAAGCTTTCAGTTCATATGTTACCAATGTTGTCAGGTTGTCCAGCCATTGACTATAGGCAATCATATCTCTATTCTTCCAATTCATCAGGATCAGACTCTTGGCCACCATTTGGGTGCAGAGAATCCATTTTTGCTTTCTTGTTTTCAATTTCCGTGCAATGGGTATATGTTTCAAGAGCATAGTCGCCTCCGAAAATCTTAATTTTTTGAGTAGTGTCTTTGGGAGAAAGTGCTTGTGTCCAGCACTTTCTCCCAAAACTTAGTAAGTGTGGGACACAGTAAAAGCATGTGTTTCAAAGAAGCATTGTCAATCATACATCTCCAACCAAGAGATACATTAATCTTTTCTTATACAAATGCAAGGGAGACCAATAGATTCTAAGAAGGATTTTCTATTGTATAATTTATAGATTAAGTTCAATTGGTATGATACCGAATCCAAGACATTTTCCCACTATCTAGGTAATAGTGAACATTCCAGTTCTTTATTCAAACCATTTCTTAAACTCTGCATATCAAACTTATTTGGTGATAAAACAATTTTATAAAATGTATTTGCTGAGTATCAAATTAACTATCCAATTGCTCCAAATTTCGGGTTTCTCAGAAGGTAGTCAGACGAAACAAAGTTACTAAAATATGTTGTAGCTGCAAGTATTGCCATTGGACCACCTCTGATAGATGGTATTTGATGTACATATTGGATGTACAGTGGTACCTCTGGTTACATACTTAATTCGTTCCAAAGGTCCGTTCTTAACCTGAAAATGTTTAGCTAATGGGGCCTTCCCCTGCCGCTGTGCCGCTGCTGCTCGATTTCTGTTCTCATTCTGAAGCAAAGTTCTTAACCCGGGGTAATATTTCTGGGTTAGCAGAGTCTGTAACCTGAAGCGTATGTAACCTGAAGTGTATGTAACCCGAGGTACCACTGTATAGAACTCTTCCTCATCTACCAGTTGGCACAAGGTCAATACACCTGTTATCATAGTTTTTCCATATTCCCCCCCCCCAATATTATTAAAGTAGGATTTAGTATGTGAAAATGAATTTATTTTTATTAGCTAATAAATTCCATATCTTTCTAACTGACATAATTGTTTCAAACGTTGTATAAAAGGTAAAGGTACCCTTGACTGTTAGGTCCAGTCGCGGATGACTCTGGGGTTGTGCACTCATCTTGCTCTATAGGCTGAGGGAGCCGGCGTTTGTCCGCAAACAGCTTCTGGGTCATGTGGTCAGCATGACTAAGATGTTTCTGGCGAACCAGAGCAGCGCACGGAAACGCTGTTTACCTTCCCACCGGAGCGGTACCTATTTATCTACTTGTACTTGACATGCTTTCGAACTGCTAGGTGGGCAGGAGCTGGGACCGAGTAATGGGAACTCACCCCATCACAGGGATTCGAAACACCAACCTTCTGATCAACAAGCCCTAGGCTCTGTGGTTTAGACCACAGCGCCACCCATGTCCCTCAAGAGTTGTAGGAACTTCAAATATTTTGATCCTAATACTATCCACCCATCCAAAAGTGTTACATGCTGTATGTATATTCTAAGGTTGCCCAACTGAGAAGATTACGGCCATCAGCAGGTCTCCAATATCTGCTACTTGTCAATAAATTATACACGATGGTATTATTCCAGTCTTGGAACGACAAATCTACGTTCCTTAATTTGTAATGGCATGCCTTATTTTCTGGGCTTCTTGTAGGAATATGGTTAGGTACTCTGGGACCAGGATGCTGAATTAGATGAGCACTTGGTGTGATCCAGCAGATCTTCTTCTGTTCCTGAATCCTGAATCCCTTGGTGCCTCTCCAGAGTTCTGCCAAACATTAGCAATCTGCCCTGACTGCCTAGTTCTTTGTGGCAATTCTTCGGAAAAGCCTCTACAATAGCCCACAGGTGATTGTATTTTAGTGCTTTCTTCAATGTTTTCCTTTTTGTACGTTGGGTGGGAAGTTTTTGTATTGTATGTCTTTGATCTTTTTATGCCCTTATTATGTTATTGTAAGCCACTCAGATTTCTATGAAATATGGACTGAAATATGCATTTCCTAAATCAATAAAGTAACTCATAATTACCCATTTTTTTCCTTCTAAAAGCACTGCCCTTTGCCAACACTGCCATCATATATTCTGAATTTGATAAATGCAGACACACAACATAGTTTTTATTTGCCTCACCAATATATTTTGATTATGAACAAAGGAGAATTTAACCCATATCCCATATTGTCATGAGCATAAGCCCTCAATCCTCTCTTTGCTACTTTAGTTTTCTATTCCCTGCATCCCATTCACCAAATAGAAGACACAGGAGTCCTGTGATTCTCAGACGCTCTGCACTCCCACCACAATCAGGCAAGCAGCCACCACTTCCACTGTTACAGAAAATTGTGTAATCAGAAAGGGAGAAGACATTTTTTCTTCCTACTGTAACTACACTTCAACGCTGAGTTGCTTTGGTTAAGGCAGAGTTTCACCACACCGTGCTCTTGTTATTGTGCCTGAAAAGTACTTGTTAAGCGCTGATGTCTTGGCCAATTTACAAACAGCTGGTGTTGCACAGCCTCTGATGACCTTATCAGGAACTTTCCTGTCATCTAGTAAAGAAAAAGAGACAGGGTCAGATGAGCATCTGGGTAGCAACTGGTGTTTGTGTGTGTGTGCAAAAGAAAAAATAGAAACACCTTAATTCTTATTAACTATATGGAGCAAGTATAGAAAGCAACTGGAAAGCAGAACATGAAATGAAAATGAGACAGATGTTTAATATTTAGAATGTGAAAAGTCTATTTTTCTTTTTATGGGCCAAGGGCTCATCTGCATTGATATTGCTTTCCAGATCAGGCCCCCATCGTTAATTTAACTTCTTTTAAAGATTAGTGAAAACACTCTTTTAATACACTTTTACATGTAATTCAACAAACAGACTATTTATCTCACCTTCTCATACCCCCACCCTGTAAATATACATACTCATCTATGTACGTACAAAGGAAATGTGATTTGAGGTGAGTTATGTTTTCAGGAAAAAGAAACTTCCCCCCAAATGTACAAATCGTCTATTTACTGGCAGGAAGCCACAAACAGAATGAAATAGTAACCCGCCCACCATGTTTCCCCCCTCCCACTCATTGGCTGGGAGTTCTACTTACCATGAACAAGAATAAACTCAATGCACTGAGTCTCCTCATTGTAACACTTGATGGCTTTTGACCCCTTAGAAACTGCTGAACCAGAAACACCAAGGTTTGGACACTCCAGCCCATTCTTGGAACGACTTGGTCCTGTCAAAACCAACCACAGAAGTCAAGACATGGTTCCAGCCCTTTTATCTCTATAATGATCCCTAGACCTCAGGTCTCTAATCCTGTGAGAGCATCTCTACTTCATTCTGTTTCTGCAATTAATGATGTTGACAATGAAGATAGACTTGAGATGAGTAGACAAGCAGTAGTATTTATTAGGGGGTGAGTTGGGGAGTTTATTGTTGTGAATGTGATTTATTAGCCACTGTTATTTTGGGGGCATTGCTTGTTATATACGATGTTCCACCATGAATTACATATTCTTATGTAGTGCTTATTACTATGAAATAGATTTAGGTATATAATCTTGTTTAAGTATAACATGCAGTTTACTTTGTCACTATGTTGGAAGCTCTTCTCTGATTAAGGTTAATATGTGAAGTTTTTAAACAACAAATGAATGAATGAATGAAGTCTTGTGTATTTGTTTATTTATTAAGGAATATTATATATCACTTAATACTAAAAAGAGTCTCAAAGTGGTATAGAAAACTCAGAAACTACAATAAAAAATGTAATTTTATACCTAACTGCATTACAATGCAATAAAATATAAAATCTCAAAAAACCAAAAACATCAGCATATATTGAAGTGTCAATAAAGTTAAGGACCCCATCTGTCTTCAGTGCTCCAGTAATAATGATGGTGGTGGTGGTGGTGGTGGTGATAATTTGTATTCTTTTATTCCATTATTCCATTATTTATCCCCAGCCACTCTGGGCAGCTTACAGCATATATAAGGCATCTCCTAACTTACAAAATACTCCGCACCACACTAAGATTCTGCCTGTAATATCCACAAACTATCAGCAGCAGCAACAACAACAACAAAAACAACAATTTATACCCTGCCCACTTTGGGTGGCTTCCAACAAAATATTAAAATACAGTAATTCATCAAACATTAAAAACTTCCCTAAACAGAGCTGCCTTCAGATGTCTTCTAAAAGTCTGATAGTTGTTTATTTCCTTGAAATTTGATGGGAGGGCATTCCACAGGGTGGGCGCCACTACTGAGAAGGCCCTCTGTCTGGTTCCCTGTAACATTGCTTCTCACAATGAGGGAACCACCACAAGGCCCTCAGCACTGGACCTCAGTGTCCAGACAGAACAATGGGGCTGGAGACGCTCCTTCAGGTATACTGGGCCGAGGCTGTTTAGGGCTTTAAAGGTCAGCACCAACACTTTGAATTGTGCTCGGAAACATACTGGGAGCCAATGTAGTTCTCTCAGGACCGGTGTTATGTGGTCCCAGCGGCCACTCCCAGTCACCAGTCTATCTACCGCATTCTTAATTAGTTGTAGTTTCCGGGTCACCTTCAAAGGTAGCCTCACGTGGAGTGCATTGCAGTAGTCCAAGTGGGAGATAACCAGAGCATGCACCACTCTGGCAAGACTTTCCACAGGCATGTACGGTTTCAGCCTGCGTACCAGTTACAGCTGGTAGACAGCTGCACCTCACTCACCTCCACAGCGTCTCCCCAGACTGTGTGGAGAAGCTCATTTTGACGGTGACAACCCCAGAGGTTATGATGCCTAGCAGTATGTTTCTTCCAGCTGCAACACCAGATCGAGATGGGAACACCAGCACGGATGAGTCAACCAAGCAGCCTGAGACTTCAGCTGGTAGACAGTCTTCCGGTTGGGACACCATAGCGATCAGTCGGGGGAATCTCGGCTGGAGATTTCCCCGGCACGGCAAGGGGGAGGGGAACCCGCAACCGCACTGTGGTCCCCTGAAGGACCCCAGGTAGAGCGACCTGGGGGCATGGTGATCCGGTGGATGCTCGCCAAATCTCCCCTGCTCCCCGGTAAGCTCTAATAAGAGCTGCTGAGAGCGAGCGGGGTGGAGCCGGAGCATTTCGGATCTAGTGGCTGCCCTTGCTGTGTGAAGCTGCGACTGCTGACTGCCATGAGTGCTCAATTTCTCCATTAAATTTGGATTGGAACTATCGTAATCGTGAGTGAAAAAAAGAATTTGGAAGTAATTTGGAAGAAGTAAGGGATTTAAAATTATGGAGGTCAGTCCCTTGCAGTTGAAACAGAAAGAAACAGTGAAACATTGTTACCAAGGCTACTGTCAAAATGCTTGTAAAACATGAAACTTCTGTGACTGTCTCCCCTAAAAGGGGGAGAATTGGAGGATTTAATTGTTGCAATTTCTGATTTGGAAAAAAGATACCCCCCCCCCGAGGTCTTGAAAGATTTAGCAAGAAACGTAGACAATATGGTCGCTGGAGTTACAGTATAACGGATTGTTTTGACTACAAAGTTGTTTTTTGACCTTGAAAATGACAAAGGGAAAATGGCCTGCTTCCTTTCAAAGAAAGACTTTGGAACTGTTACAAGAGATGGAACAGACTGTGAGAGCTTCAAATTTGAGACTGGAGAACATTGAAAAAAAATACATTTAATAAAAGGATGGAGATGGTAGTGCCAGCTCCAGAGGAGCCTATGGAAATGGAGGAAAAACTGAAAGAGACAAAACCAGCCATAGACCTCTTGTTAAGTTACAGGGGCCTTGCCGCGAGATCACATTCATCCAGTGCTTTATCAGCTGCACTGGCTCCCGGTGGAGTACAGGATCAGGTTTAAGGTGCTGGTTTTGACCTTTAAAGCCCTACGCAGCCTAGGACCCTCGTACTTAAGGGACCGCCTCTCCTGGTATGCCCCGGGTAGGACCTTGAGGTCCTCAAATAATAACATCCTAGAGATCCCTGGCCATAAGGATGTCAGGCTGGCAGCTACTAGGGCCAGGGCTTTCTCGGTTCTGGCTCCAAGATGGTGGAATGATCTGCCGCAGGAAACGAGGGCCCTGCAGGAGTTGGTACCCTTCCGCAGGGCCTGTAAAAAGGAGCTGTTTCGCCTGGCTTTTGGGTTGGGTTGAGTGTAATCCCTGATGTTTTTATTCCGTTGGTTGTTGGTGAGCTACTTATAATGAGGTGGCTTTTAAACTTTTAAGTTTTAAATTGTTTTTAATTTGTATTTTTAACTGTTTGATTTGTGGTGTGTGTGGTTTTATGATTGTTAGCCGCCCTGAGCCCAGTCTCGGCTGGGAAGGGCGGGGTATAAATAAAAGTTATTATTATTATTATTATTATTATTATTATTAAGTGGAGTACAACAAAAAACAGGAAGGAACGGAATGACACCTAATTTAAAAGGACTGTTCTGCAAAGGAGAAGGTACAGAGGTGGGATTTTTCAAAGATGAGAATATGAAGGACAGTACATTCCAAAAGAAGAGAAGAGAACTGCACACACCATGGATTGAATCTTGCAAAGATGATGATAAGAAGAACACTACATTGCAAAAGAAGAGAAGAGAAAGTCATCCGGCATTGATTGACTTTTGGGTCTGGAAATTTGTGAGGGTTGGGGTGGGATAAAAAGAATATACTTGGATTTGTTTTTTCCTGTCTAAGTGGTTAAGATGTCTGGATCTGGTTACTGGCGTTAATGATTATATGTTAAAAATTAGGAGGTTAGTAGTGGGAAAAATAGCTAAAAATTTTGAGACCGGATGGAGGTAAGGGTGTAAAAAGAATAAAATTTGGAGTTTTAAATTAGGTTGCAGTTAGGGAATTTGATAAGGCTTGAGAAAAGGATCAGAAGTAATGAGGTGCTGAGGTATGGAGAAAAGGAGTTAGTTTAAGTAAAATGATTTTGGTATTTTATATTATTGTGAAGTTATGAATTTGGAAAACTGATAAAGAGGATAGATAATGAATTCAACAGAGGGGGACTTGAGGAAGTCAACCGAAATATGAAATTGAGGAAATGAGGAATACCTGGCCCACAGAAATGGGCTAGGCCTAAGCAATGATATTTAATATGTTAGCTACGTTAAATGTATAATGTTTACGGTTTTCCCGGTGAGAGAGGGGGATGAAAATTTGCTTCCCTCAGTGAGAGGGGGGAAGGATGAAAATTTAACGGTATTGTTAAGTGCTTAAAATTGTTAAAATCAATAAAAAAAATTGAAAGAAAAAAAAAGCTGGTAGACAGCCGTCCTGGACACAGAATTGACCTGCACCTCCATGGACAGCTGTGAGTCCAAAATGACTTCCAGTCTGCGCACCTGGTCCTTCAGAGGCACCGTTACCCCATTCAGGACCAGGGAGTTCTCCACTGCCCCCTGTCCCCGGAGAACAGTACTTCTGTCTTGTCAGGATTCAACCTCAATCTGTTAGCCACCATCCATCCTCCCACCACCTCTAGACACTCATAGAGGACCTTCACCGCCTTCACTTGTTCCGATTTAAAAGAGAGGTAGAGCTGGGTATTATCCTCATACTGATGAACATTCAGCCCGAACCCCCTGATGATATCTCCCAGCTGCGTCATGTAGATGTTACAAAGCTTGGAAGAGAGGACGGAACCCTGAGGCACCTCAGAAGTGAGAGCCCAGGGGTCTGGTCTGAACACTCATCCCTCACCACTACTTTCTGAACATGGCCCAGGAGGAAGGAGCGGAACCACTGTATAACAGTGCCCCCAAATCCAATTCCCTCTAGATCAGGGGTCTGCAACCTTTAAGACTAAAAGAGCCACTTGGACCCATTTCCGAAGAAAAGAAAAAAACTGGGAGCCGCAAAACTATATGACCGCACTGGGTCCCTTCCAACTCTATGCTGCTATGATTCTAAGGCAGGGAACGGCTCTGAAAGTCAGTATGCGCTACTGAGTGGCCATACATTTACAGCACCATCCAAAAGAATCCTGGGAATTATAGCTTACAATCTGCAATCCCCAGCACACCCTTAGCAAACTACAGTTCCCAGGATTCTTTGGGAAAAGCAATTACTTGTTGCTGGAAACCACAGGAGTCCAGAGAGCTCTTGCGCTTGTGATCTGCTTGGGGACTTTCCACTGTGAGAACAGGATGCTGGACTAGATGGGTTTCATCCAGGCCATTTTATGTTCTTAAGCTGTCTTCTTAAGCTGCCACTGGGGATGAATTTATGACAAAGTTTGGACTAGAATCTTGGGTTATTGACTAGAATTGGTACTCCGGAATCTTGGGGTATCAAATAAGGACTAGAATCTTGCATACTCCTAATCATATTTCTTTTAAACCAAGCCTTTGGTTGATCTGATTTGCATCTTATGCCCTTTTTAAGTGGTTTTTTTTGGGGGGGGGCTATTGGGTTTTTGTTTGTATTTTTATTATGTATTTTGTGGTTTTATATCAGGGGTAGGCAACCTAAGGTCCATGGGCTGGATGCGGCCCAATCGCCTTCTCAATCAGGCCCATGGACCATCAGTGTGTTTTTACATGAGTAGAATGTATCCTTTTGTTTAAAATGCATCTCTGGGTTATTTGTGGGGCATAGGAATTCGTTCATATATATATATTTAATATAGTCCAGCCCACCACATGGTCTGAGGGACGGTGGACTGGCCCAAGGCTTAAAAAGGTTGCTGACCCCATGTTTTATATATTGATTTTATTCTGTGAACCGCCCTGAGACCCCGGGGTATAGGGCAGTATATAAATTCAAATAATAATAATGATAATAATCAGCACCAATCTGTTTGGAGCTTGGTGGCCCCAATACTGAACTGCATCATCTCTGAACTGTTAAGAGATCATTCTTACGTCATAAATTCAAGCTCTATTGCACCTGCAGACTTAGGCATTGTAGTAGTTATAGTAGAAATAGCACTATTACTACTGCTAATAACAGTAATCATCACCACTATAGACGTACCCTGGCACCGCAGCACACTGGCAGCCTTTGTTTATTTATTTAATGAAGGCAGAGATAAAATTAGTGGCTCAACTCTAACTGTTGGACAACTAGTATGTAGCTGCACTGGATTTGAAATGGCTTATATACATATACGAAATGGTTTTTATTTCCAAACTGCTTTGAGATTGTATTTAATGTATGATGTATCTACAAAGCACCTTTTCTATGTGTCTCAGGGAGATTTGCAAACAGTTAAATCAGTTTTTTAAAACCAATTCCAAAATCCTCTGAAGAGAAGTTTGACCCTAAGGCGGAGAGGGACTTCTGTGCCTGTCACAGGACAGTCAGGGGAAGGTTGGGAGCAGAGGGAGGGGGGAGAAAGGAGCGAGACAGAGATGGTGGAGTGCAGTGGAGAGGTACCAGAGGAAAGGGAGGAGAAAGGGTTAAGGCGGAAAGAGTCAGGTGGAGGAGGGAACCCGGGATGTTGCAGAGGGTCAGCACCGCCTGGGATCCCAGCGAGTGGGGGGGGGGAAGAACAGCTCACAGGCTTTCTAACATCACGGATGGAGGAGAGAAGGAGAGACAGAGGCAGGGAAGCTTCTCTTGCTTGTGTCCCCGCTCCTCCTCTCCTCCTCTTCTTCTCCCCTCTCTCTCCCACAATCCCAAACGAATGACTCTCTCCTGCCGAGCTGTAGAAATAATCAGTTTCACTCTTGAAAAAAGGGGGCGGGATCACATCCCGAAAGCGTTTTAAACAAACACAGTGAGAGTGAGGCGAGAGACCAGCTGAGCCTAGAAGGGGATGAAGAGGCGATGGCAAAGCGCTGTCGCTCTCTTTCTTTCTCGCCCCTCTCTAGTCTTAATTTTAGTTTTTTATTGGGGGGGGAGGTGCAGGGAGACCACGCGCGTAATAGTGGGGGGGGGGCACGTCTTGGTTAGCGGGTATGGGGAGTTGAAGGACTTGGCCAAACCCCACGAAGCCTGCTGATCCCAAACGCAGGCTTCTGCTGCTGGCCGCCTCGACGCCAGAGCAGGGATCAGAGCCGGGGCTGAGAGCACAACGGGCTCCTGTGTGGGGAGAGGGAAGGCTCTCCCCGCCGCTCCAGCCGCCGCAGCCACGGAGCCCAGGCTGGGCATGGGCGGCAAGCCCAAAGCGCTCCTGTGCGGGGAGAGGGGAAGCTCTCCCAGCCGCTACAGCTGCCACCGCTGCCACAAAACCCGGGCTGGGCATGGGCGGTGAGCGCATGAAAACGCCGGCCGCTCCCCTTTCCCAGCCCGGCACACGAGGCTCAGCGCCAGGATTTCCCGGCCAAACCAGGATACTTGACTAGTATCCACACTCCGGAGCCGCAGCAAAGGTGCAAGGGAGCCACATGCGGCTCCGGAGCCGCGGGTTGCTGACCCCTGCTCTAGATGGTCCAGAAGGATGTTATGGTGGATGGTATCAAAGGCCACTGAGAGATCCAGCAGAACTAGGAAACAGCTTTCACCTTTGTACCTAGCCCACTGGAGATCATCGGCCAGCATGTCCAAAGCAGTTTCAGTCCCAGCTTCTTATTCAGTATCACTCATCCCATTCTACTCCACAAATGCACACAGATACATAATCCATCCAGTCACTCCAGTCATCTCTCACTCAATTACCAGCAACCATTGCCAGTCATTGCAGTTTAAAAAAGTGAAAACCAGGACACCAAATTTGAAATTTTTATGCACCGCCCCTGACCATTTTGCTAATTTCTGATAATGCCCCCTGCACACTGGAAAACATCAGTGTTTGGCAGACCTACTGTAGAAACCAATGAGAGAAAGAGGCAGTTCACTAACTGAGACATGAAATAAAGCATTCATAGGAACTTAGGGCTACCACATGTCCGTGGTAGGGTGATTTTTATTTTTAAAAATGCTTTAAATATCCCCCCCCCACCTTGATGGCAGAAAGTGAGGAGGAATTAAAGAACCTTTTAATGAGGGTGAAAGAGGAGAGCGCAAAATATGGTCTGAAGCTCAACATCAAAAAAACTAAGATCATGGCCACTGGTCCCATCACCTCCTGGCAAATAGAAGGGGAAGAAATGGAGGCAGTGAGAGATTTCACTTTCTTGGGTTCCATGATCACTGCAGATGGTGACAGCACTCACGAAATTAGAAGACGCCTGCTTCTTGGGAGAAAAGCAATGACAAACCTAGACAGCATCTTAAAAAGCAAAGACATCACCTTGCCAACAAAGGTCCGTATAGTTAAAGCTATGGTTTTCCCAGTAGTAATGTACGGAAGTGAGAGCTGGACCATAAAGAAGGCTGATCGCCGAAGAATTGATGCTTTTGAATTATGGTGCTGGAGGAGACTCTTGAGAGTCCCATGGACTGCAAGAAGATCAAACCTATCCATTCTTAAAGAAATCAGCCCTGAGTGCTCACTGGAAGGACAGATCCTGAAGTTGAGGCTCCAGTACTTTGGCCACCTCATGAGAAGAGAAGACTCCCTAGAAAAGACCCTGATGTTGGGAAAGATTGAGGGCACAAGGAGAAGGGGACGACAGAAGATGAGATGGTTGGACAGTGTTCTCGAAGCTACTAACATGAGTTTGGCCAAACTGCGAGAGGCAGTGAAGGATAGGCGTGCCTGGCGTGCTCTGGTCCATGGGGACACGAAGAGTCGGACACGACTGAACGACTGAACAACAAATCCCCCCCAAATCCAAAAACTTCTTTTTGTTCCCAAATAGAGCGCAAAAACTTTGCCCAAGCAGTGCAGCTTTTGTTGTTCTCCAGCTAGATGACACCCAGCAGCAACAGATGGTTTCACTAACTACCTCTGCAGTTCTGCCCCACCAAGATGAGTCCCAGAGTGAGCAGGGCTATCAGTGAGCAAGGGGGGGGGCATGTGTTCTTATCTCTCTCTCTATTCCCCCAATTAATCTGGGGTGTTCTCTTTCACACACACAGTGGTCATTTGAATCTCTTGGGGAGAAATTGCTGCACCATGACATACAGTTATTCAGTTAAAAGGTGTCTGAAAAGGTAGTTAGGCTTTTCTTTTAAAAATGTGTTAAGTGAGGTAAAAACGTTGGATCACTTCATATTAAATGACCCAGGAATGAATCTTGGACTGGAACAGTTTTGCTTGTCTTAGACTATAGTAAAAAGGAAAGAAATTTGAAGCTCAATGTTATTTATCTTTGGCAATATATAGGTAGGTAGATATATACTTACTGGTAGGCAGGTGGAGGTTGCAAACAAATAATGTCCCTCCTTGACAGCAATAGTAGATATGCTGGAAGTATTTATCTTCTACTGAAGTGAAGGAATAATTTGCTGGGATGCAATTTTTAGCACATCCCTTCGTTATGTCGGTCTTTGTAGAGCCATCTGTTAGAGAGAATAGAAGGAATAGCAAGATATGCAAAAATTCAAATTGATGAACATACAAATATAAACACATTGGGCAAATGGGTGATTTAAGAGAAAGTACATGGCAACAACTGAATTCAGCAAACTAATCCATAAAGTAGTTTCTTCAAAGTATAATTTCTTCTGCAATACCATGTGAATGTTCTAGGGTAGTTCCTTAACAACTTGCACATAAATGGGACTAGATGGACTTGTTTTTCTGCCCATGCAGAAGAGCCTAGAATAGCTTGATCCACCACCCATCTCTACCAGATATGCAACTAGCTGATCCAGGGGCCTGACCCATGAAGCTGCCTTATATTATGTACTATATTTGTGAGGGATGTGAAAAGATGGTTTTTCCTCTGTTTCCTCTAATTTTCAAACTCTTGAACTTAAATCTCTCTGGCTATCTCAATACAAGAAATCTTTTTGCACGCAACCTTCTATGGGGAAAAGCAGTTATATCTGTCTGAGTATGATTTCCCCCCTTTTCCTTTTTTAAAAATGATTTCTGTGGTTTCATTTGCCGTCAGAGTATGTCAGCATTTGATGCTATGTACTGTTACTATATGTTGCAGGCCTATTTGGCAGAAGCTAATTGGAAACTGGTTCTAAAAAGAGAGGGGTGGTGGTGGCTTTGAGGACAATGTTTATAAGATGTGGCCTGGATCAAGTAAATTCATTCTGATTGGTCTGAGAATCTCCATTCACCCCATCCTCCTTTTCAGGAGTGATGTTTCGCTTACGGGCTTTGAGGGGTGAGCCGCAAAGACCCCAGCCCCCAAGAGAGAGTCTTGGGGTCAGCATAGAAGAGTTGTTGTTAAAAAGGAGTTTCCCGGTCTCTTTATCTCTTCGTAAGGATAGGGAAATAAAAGAAATAAATTAAAAAATGACAAAAGGGAATGCGCCAGGGCTAGACGGCATCCCAATAGAATTTTACAAATATTTAGAAGAAGTCCTCATAATGCCACTAACCAATCTGATGAATGATATCCTAAATAAAGGGAATATGCCAAACACCTGGAGAGAGGCTATGATAACATTATTGCCAAAACAAAACATGTATTCAGAGCAAGTAACCAATTATAGACCAATTTCCTTACTAAACTGTGATTATAAAATTTTCACAGGGGTTCTAGTAAAGAGATTAAATTTGATATTAGAAGAAATAATTCATCGGAACCAGGCAGGATTCATGAAAGGAAGACAAATAAAAGATAATATAAGAATTATATTAAATATACTCGAATATTTGGAAAATGATAGTGGAAAAGAGGCCGCAGTCATGGCAATAGATGCCAAAAAGGCATTTGACAATATATCTTGGTTGTTTCTTTTTTTCTTTTTTAATTTTTATTCAGATTTTATTCAATAATACATATATCCATTTCATCAAAACAAAATAAAAAAAATTCCTTCCAGTAGCACCTTAGAGACCAACTAGGTTTGTTCTTGGTATGAGCTTTCGTGTGCATGCACACTTCTTCAGATACCAACTTCAGGTATCTGAAGAAGTGTGCATGCACATGAAAGCTCATACCAAGAACAAACTTAGTTGGTCTCTAAGGTGCTACTGGAAGGATTTTTTTTATTTTGTTTTGACTATGACAGACCAACGTGGCTATCTACCTGTAACTGGATCCATTTCATCAAACATCAAAATATAAACATAAGTAAGATATTTAACTTATTGATTTCTCATTATTATTTGTATCTTCTTTTAATAATGTTTTCTTATAAAAATAAACCACTTTAACATCACAATATCATTTTTCTTTGCTTGATTTATACCTCCTTTAAAGAAGAAGGGGGGGGGGAGAGAAAAAGAAAAAAAGAAAAGAAAATTGAGAAGGGAAAAAATTATTCCCCCCCATACATATAAAAAGAAAAGAAAAGAAAACAAAAACAAAAAACTGACTTCCTGTTAATTCCTTATGCTTATACATATTCTAAAAACATGAATGTAAATAAATCAATAATCATTCTTTAAAGTACTTGTCTATTACACTCTAACAACACTTTGCATCCTTAGCTTTATTTTCCAACACATTATCTTTAATTAATCATTCGAAAGCTGGCATAGTTAATGAGTTGTTACAATATTTTTTGAACGTATTTCTTATATCCATCCCATTTTTCAGTAAATTGTTGCTTTGATTTGCCTCTAAGACTATTTGTCAGTTGGGCCATCTCTGCATATTCCTGTATTTTAGCTTGCCAATCTATGATTTTTGGAGCCTCCTGATCTTTCCAACCTTTAGCCACATATTTAAGGCTAAAGGCTAAATATCTTGGTTGTTTCTGGTTAAAACATTGGAAGAATTAGATATCGGAGAAAATTTTCAAAGAGCAATTAGAACTATTTATCAAAATCAAAGGGCAAAATTAATAATAAATGGGAGAACTACACAGAACATCAACATATCTAAAGGTACAAGGCAGGGATGCCCACTGTCACCTACGTTATTTATAATTGTATTGGAAATATTTCTGGGAAATATTAGAAAAAATGAGGGTATTAAAGGCATCACAATAGGGAAAAAGAGGTATAAGACAAGAGCCTTTGCAGATGATGTAATTATCACTACGGAAGACCCATTGAACAGTATTCCCAATGCACTAAAAACGATAAATGAATTTGGTAAATTGGCGGGATTTAAAATTAACTATAAGAAAACAAGTATTTTAACAAAAAATATGGAATTGGAACAAAAAGAGCAATTACAATTGTTAACAGGAATTGAAATCAAATGAAGTATTTAGGGATTCATATGACAACAAAAATATTGATTTATACCAAGAAAATTATGAAAAAAATGGAAAGAGATTAAAATAAAATTAGCAAACTGGTCAAAACTAAAAATATCACTATTGGGAAGAATATCTGTCATCAAAACATGTGTTTTGCCACAAATGATTTTTCTTTTCCAATGCTTACCAATATTAGGTGGGGCGAAATGTTTTAAGGAGTGGAGAAGGGATCTATCAAAGTTTACATGGAACGGTAAAAAAACCAAGAATAAAATATAAAATATTAACAGACAAATAGGAAAGAGGTGGGTTTGGATTACCTGATTTGGAAATGTACCATGATGCAGCTGGTTTGATGTGGTTGAAGGAGTGGATGGAATTAAAAGATAGTGAAGTGTTAGATCTCAAAGGAGCAGGGTTAAGTTTGGGCTGGCATAAGTATTTGATAGATGACAAACTAAAGATCCACAGCAGTTTCACAACTAATATGATAAGGAAATCTATATATAAGATTTGGAAAAAAATATCAAGGAATACTGGAACCGAAGATACCATGGTGGATATCACTATTAGAGGTAACAGCTGTGAGAAGAGTGAACATGGAGGGAAACTGGCCTACTGTACTTACAAATTATTACTAGAGGAGGTAGAAGGATTGCTTAAATTGAGGGAATATAATGAAGTCAAACCACATTTGAAGGTCTGGCTTCAATATTTTCAAATCAATGAAAGGTTCCAAAAAGATAATAAAATTGGCTTCGAAAAAGAAATCTCCAAATTAGAAAAAAATATTAATAGAAGGGAAAAGTAGATATATAAAAAATCTGTATGAATTATTATTGGATTGGGATACAAAAGAAAAGCAGATAAAAGAAACCATGATTAAATGGGCCCAAGATTTGGGGAAACGATTATGTTGGAGAAATGGGAAAGATTGTGGATCAAAGATATGAAATTCACCCCAAATTACGATTTGAAAGAGAATATACTCAAAATGCAATACAGACTCCAACGAAGTTGGCAAAAATGTACAGGGGCAGTAACAACATATGTTGGAGATGTAATAAAGAATTGGGCACATTTATGCATATATGGTGGAGCTGCAATGAAATAAAGACATTTTGGGGGGAAATATACAATGAACTGAAAAAGATAATTAAATACTCTTTTAGGAAAGACCCAGAAATTTTCTTGTTAGGAATGATAGGTGAAGAAATTAAGGAAAAAGACAGATGCTTATTAATGTACGCAACCACGGCAGCAAGGCTCCTAATCACAAAAAAATCGAAAAGTATAACGGTACCAAATATGGAAGATTGGCAAATAAAATTGTTATCATATCAAAATATGGCAAAGAAGGTAGGAGAAGCTAAGGGAATAGCAGAACAGAAAATAGAGAAAGATTGGAAAGCATTTAAAGATTATTTAGGGAACTCTGTGGAAAGGGCCAATCTGGTAGCAGATGTATGAAGGGCTAAAAAAGCAAACAGAATAATGAGAATCTGCAGATATAGGTATACAAAGAAATGTAGATAAAGAAACTGCAATAAGGACAAGGCTGGAAGTCAACACAGGGTGATGGGGGTGAGAAAATGTTCAATGTTTATATTCAATTTCTGTATTTCAAATGTATATTATGTTTCGTTTTTCTTACATTTTTTGTTTTCCTTTTTTGTGTCTTTTCTTTTATGTGATATTCTATGTAATTCTTCTAAAATCTAATAAAGTTTATTTATTTATTTATTTATTTATTTATTTATTTATTTATAAGATAATTGAATATGCTGAACTGGCGAGACTGACGAGGAATATCCAAAACCAGCGAGACGAACAGTTTGAGAAGGACTGGAATGAATTTGTACAATATATGAAGGAACATTGTAAACATCTTTAAACACTTGCAGGGTTGATTTAAAATATTTTGTTAGGTTCTGATTTGATACCCGTTTACAAATATTAGAAGTAAGTTTCTTAAGTATGGAGATAAGATAAATAGGGTGATTGAGAAATGCTAAGATAAAAGTGATTACATATATGTGACGAAGAAATTTTATTTGGTTGTTATAAAGGAAAAAATAACAAATAAATAAATATTATATTTTAAAAATATTTAAAAAATAGAAGAATTCTTCCAATTTAGTATAAACAAAGGAACTGATATTAAGATTTTGGGAGGGAATTTATAATGAATTAAAAAAAGATGTTTAAAACCTCATTCCCTAAAAAACCCAAAGCATTCCTCTTAGGGATCATGGGGAATGAAATTCCAATAAACTTTAAGAAAGTATTTATGTATGCCACCACGGCAGCAAGAGTCTTGATTGCCCAGAATTGGAAAATGGAGACCGTATCAACAAAGAGAGACTGGTTGATCAAATTGATGGAGGACACAGAATTGGACAAGCTGAGAGGTCAGATAAGAGATCAAACAATACAAAAAAATAAAAAGGATTGGGATATATTCAAACAATATTTGAAAGACCATTATGGAGAATACATTTTTTTGACCAGTCTAGAATAACTCCTAGAATCATAGAATCATACAGTTGGAAGAGACCACAAGGGCCATCCATTTCCTGTAAGAAAATAAAAAAGTAAAACATAATGGAAAGAGGTTATTGAATAAATGGCTGTGTTAGGAGGGGCAGTCAACTAAGTAAAACTGAGGACTCGGGAAAGAAGGGGAGGGAAGTCAAACGCAAATGGATTACAAATGAATAAAATAAATAAATCAATATGTATTTTTGTTCTTTTTTCTTTCATTATGTTTTAAATATATATGTTTAATTACAGGAAAATCAAGTTGTTACAATGTGGTTTGATGAATGTATGTCTAAAGCAACCAATAAAAATGAATTGCAAAAGAGAGAGAGAGAGTAAAGTGAAGTGACCAATGGACCCAAGTCACAGCATTCTGCTTTGCTTTCATTGGGAAAGCATTGCAGGACTCAAGGGAAGAAGACAACAAATGAAGGAGGAGGAGATTGGGTAGTGTGTGTGGGCCGAAGACAGTGGGAGGACAAGGAAAAGGCTTGTCCAGTGCTTGGTTAACCCTGCAAATGAAAGAGGCAAGTGTGGAGGGGAACTGTCAATCCCATCTGAGTTAACAAGGACCAAATAAGATGAAGCAAGTGATGAAGCAAAATGTGCAAGCCCAAGGGGACTTTTTACAGGACAGATTATACACTTCCAAGCAGCTGGCTGAAAGAGGTGGCTGGTGGATATCCTTAATAGCATGTTGGACTTGAAGGTTTGGCAGTCACCTTCTGTGCAACCTTCTATTTCACCACTTTGTGCAGCAGAAGAATAATTGGGCTGGATCCTTAGTGGGAATGGGAAGTGGAGCCCCACCCTGTCAGATGGGACCCCTCTCAGGGATCTTGGAAGAATGCATTCCTTGTCCAAACATCTAGCTCAGGGCTCAGGGGACAGAGCACCCCTTGCCAGTGTCTACTTCAGGTTCACGGGATGCTCTTCATGCTGTTGATCGACGCTAATATTGGTCATCCCCCATAGTCTATCAACCAGTAGGTGGACTGGTTGGTATTGGTTACATGCCCAGTGTCTGTGTCAAAGCCTGTAGTCAATAAAGTTGTGGACTAATCTGAACCCAACACATGTCTCCTTGTGTGTATTCACTCACTGCGCACCTCATTGCTACATCAATGTGCCTGCACCAACAAAGACTCAGAGGTTCCACACTCTACTAGTTAATGATATGGAAATGGACCACCTCAGTGGCTCCTTGCAGATTCTGGAACTCCCTTGCTGAGAGAGGGGGGGGTTTCAACACGAGGTTTTCTTCTTTATTTTATTTCTTTTATTGTACCTCTGTCAAGAATCTAGACTAGATCCTGCCTTGTTGTCCTTTTACAAGTGGGTCTCAAAAGGTTTTTGGAGAATGACTGCTTTTAATGAAAGGGTTGGGGCTGTGTTGCTTTTATTGTAATTATTGGTACATTTTAAACAGATTTTATATGTAGTTTTAATTCTAATATTTAATTGTTGAAAAAGTTGAGTTCCTCAAGGTTGGTGAGATCAGCATGCTGTTGTCATACTAGATACCCCAGAGACCAAAGGATGGACCCAAACACTTAGATTTAATATGACAGAAAGGCTTCATACTCACTTAAATTTGTTTCAGTATGCTGATAAAAGCAACTTCCTCCTCCTGTGATTTCACAAGTTTTAAATCCTTTCTTATCTACTTCCTGAAAGAAACATTTCAGAGGTCTCACTGCAGAGAGGAGAGGAGAGGAAACATGAGTTGCTGAGTCTTTGAGAAATGAAATATTCCAAGCCAAAAATAAGCAATCTAATTGGTTTCAGGATCCACATGTAGTGGTGGGTTAGAGGCTGCATGCACACCAACAAACATCTCCCCTCCCCATTCCCCAAACAGGAACATCTCCAGACACAGAAATGGAAAGACACAAAGCCTTCTTCCCATTTGCTATTATGCATGATAAATCAGGGGCATACACTTCCCCCCTTCCACTACATGTCTTTGGGCAGTGAATAGCAGAATGAGCCAAACAAATCAATTTGGGGTCGATGAGAAGAGCATAGGGAGAATTGTACACCAGACTGCCTTCCCTATCAACCTTCCTCCTCATGGAAATAATGTCCAACAAACGCTGCCAAGTACCTTAGCCAGCTGAGGGAAGCACGATTGCCACAACAGAGCAAAGTCTGAATCAACAAATATGGAAAGTTGGCAACCTACAGATGTATGAGGCCCACGGACCACAGTTAGGTGACCTCTGCTGAAAGCAATGGGAAGATGGCTGAGTCTTCATGAGATCAGCACGGGAATCCCTCCAATTGTTGACTCTAAAACCAGGCACAAACTTCCACCCACTTCTAATTTTCCATTTAATATTCCCAATCTTGGGCTCAGGAAGCAAAATTATGAACAAACCTGGGGGGTAACTTTGTGAAGAGGCATTGCACACAGTGCACAGATGCAGTGGAGTGGCACTATGGGTGTTTGCCACAAGCACTGAAGGAACTATATCCCCAACCCAACAGGTGGGGTTGAACTCCTTGCCCCTCTGAAGTGGGTAATGTGCCTTGGGTTTGCCTAGGCATTAAGTGAGCTCAGTGAGTAAAGCATGATACTCTTAATCTCAGGGTTGTTGACTTGAGCCCCATGTTGGTCAAAGGATTCTTGCATTGCAAGGGGTTGGACAAGATGGCCCTCCCAGTCTCTTCCAACTATACAGCTCTAGGATTCTATGGGATGTATGTGAGACATAAAATGGAGTCCACTGGGCTGGACTCCAACCCTGACAAATCCATGACAATTGGGGATGCCACCCTGGCCAACTCCACTGCTGAGAAGAAAATGCCTCACCTGTTGCAGTATCAGCTGCCATGACCACCTCCTGTGTGCCTTCCACCACTGGAACTTCCTGCAAGGCATAACCGGTACTTACTTCCAAGGCATCCAAACCTGTTGAAATTAAATTAACAACACCTTGGTTAGGATTTTGTGTTTCTTGCTTCTGCAAGCTGCTAATCGCTGTGCGCTGCTGACTTGAAAGTTGCAGCTGCCGGAGGGCTGACCTCTTCTTTCTCAGGGCCTCAAGAAACATTAATATTGCCCCCTAGTCTGGCTCTTCCTCTGCAGAAGAGGAGCAGAATGGGTTGGCTATGTATTCTTCCTCTGTGGTGCAGATGCTTTTCCTTTGGCCTTAGCTCCCCCCTTAGCCTTTCATTTACCTGGAGCCATGCTAAATGCACTCCACTCCCCCAAAATAATCCTGAGGCTCTAAAAGGCTATGCAAATGTAAAAATCGCCCCTTGCCCCATTCCATAAGGAAATATAAGCACATTTTCCAAATGGACCCTCAGAACACAACCACTAAACAAGACTCAATATCAGATTTGTTGTTGAATGGGGAATTTTGAATCGGATCTCTCTAAGCTCCTGTGCTCAGTACGCTAACCACTACAAAACACTACCTACCAGGAAAATATCAAAACGTTTGCCTATCCACAGAAAAAGTGGCTGGGGAGTTTGTGAAGAAACCCCCTTCATCGCTCCCTATACCACTCCTGCAGCCCAGGGCCCACAACAACAGGGACTATATTCTATCCCCAGTCACTGCTAACTTCCTAGTTCCACCTAGGCCCAGGGAGATTTCCCTGAAAAAGCAAACCCCCTACCAGGGATGGCGCTTACCCCTCTCTTGCAACCAGTGCTTTCAACGTATGCTTAAAGTCAGAGGCACCGAGTTCTACCTAACATTGGGGGTACTCATTGTGTGCCCTTGAGACCACATGTACGAGGAGGCTGCAAGGGGGCACAGTAAGGAGGACAAATCCCCCTTGCCTATCTAGGCAGTTGGTTCTGCTGCTTTTGTCTTCTCCTGTCAGGCTCCCTGCTCTGCTGTACCTCATCCAGTCCTCTGATTAGCTGGACCTCCTCTCCTTCCTGCAGAGCCCTTGATCCTCTGCATGGCTGCAAGGGCGCAAGTAGCATCAACTGTGTTGGACTGGTCATGTTGTTCGGATGCCTGATTATCATCTTCCACAACAACTATTTTGCCTCTCTTGCTTCAAAGGTGGCATATGGGCACTACTAGCCCCTTGACTTAATTTTCTTGAAGAAAGAATTCAAGATTTCAGGCTCCTACTCACCTGGAGAAAGGATGACCAAGAGGAGACAAGTACTCAGGAAAGCCGTCATAATGCTTAAGAGATCAAAAGCTGAGGAGCACTCAGAACAAACAAGCAGGTGAACGATGGAGGATGAGCCTAGTTTGGAGGGTTTTATAGGCCAAGAAGGGAGCCTGAGGGTTCCAACTGGTCCAGTATGGGGGTGGGAAATGATGTCTGCTTTCCCAGACATGGTGTAATTTTATATTGGAACACAAAGTTCAATGTGCAAATTGGATTAACTCTTCTTTGGAAACGGTATGAAATTCTGCCAGCTGCATTTTGCATTCCATCCCATTCTCAGGATTAAGAAACAGGTATTTTAATTAATTAATGTTAAAGCTATGGTTTTCCCAGTAGTAATGTACGGAAGTGAGAGCTGGACCATAAAGAAGGCTGATCGCCGAAGAATTGATGCTTTTGAATTATGGTGCTGGAGGAGACTCTTGAGAGTCCCATGGACTGCAAGAAGATCAAACCTAGCCATTCTTAAAGAAATCAGCCCTGAGTGCTCACTAGAAGGACAGATCCTGAAGTTGAGGCTCCAGTACTTTGGCCACCTCATGAGAAGAGAAGACTCCCTAGAAAAGACCCTGATGTTGGGAAAGGTTGAGGGCACAAGGAGAAGGGGACGACAGAAGATGAGATGGTTGGACAGTGTTCTCGAAGCTACTAA
The DNA here is from genome assembly GCA_034642065.1 of Darevskia nairensis. Lineage (NCBI taxonomy): Eukaryota > Metazoa > Chordata > Lepidosauria > Squamata > Lacertidae > Darevskia > Darevskia nairensis. Next base: position 842,817 of record JAWWNI010000184.1, read on the forward strand.
CATGAGTTTGGCCAAACTGCGAGAGGCAGTGAAGGATAGGCGTGCCTGGCGTGCTCTGGTCCATGGGGTCACGAAGAGTCGGACACGACTGAACGACTGAACAACAACAAATTTTAATTAATTGAATCCTTTTTGGGAAACCCTTGTAATTTAACCAAATAACCTCCCAGCATATCCCACCTCAATTTCACCACAATGCTTCTGGAAATGATGTCCACGATCAGAGCAAAGTGATCAGCAACTGGTAAATCACACACATATATATATTATTCTCAGGAAACTGGTGATGCTGGAACATGATTGTATTCCTAGAGCCAGCCAACTGGACATTTTCAGTTTTGTACTATTTTATCATTTTTCAAAATATATTCTCTAAAATTATGTGGAAGTGTGGTTCCATGAAGCAGAATCAAATATTCTGTCCATAGTCCTCACAAAAATGCCACCTCCAGAATCCCCTAGGAAGGAATAATGGGTACTATACGGGAATGAATTCCATTATATAGTTGTCCGCACCAATGTTGTCATAACAAACTGTGATTTACAAATAACATAACAAATGTTGTTTTAGCTAAAGCTGAACCTGCTGAGCTTGAAATGGGCATTGATCAGGGATAAGCAATATGGTAACTTCCAGAAGTGGCTGGACTACAATTCTCATTGCCTCAAAAGCCAGCCATTCCAACTAGGGTGGATGGGAATTGTCTGGAACACACTATATTGTCTACCCCTGTCTACATAATCCATCTCATTCAAGAATGCCTGAAATTGACCAAATCCATAAAGGATAAAGGGCTGTACAGCCATAACTTTCAAAGCAGCTTTCAAAGAGTTGCTGGGGAACCCAGTCTGATGGGCACGGTACAAATAATAAAATTATTATTATTATTATTATTAGTAGTAGTAGTAGTAGTAGTAGTAGTAGTATTGGAACACACCTTCCCTCTTTCAAGGAGGCATAAAAAAAAACCTGGACCAATGCATGCCACCCAGTTTGGCTGCTCTAAGAATATTTCCTTCAAACTGCAACTGGATATAACTTACATCAGCTTATTGAATCAGGCCATCTGCCCAAGACAACTATGTTCACAGTGGCCAACCACTTGACTGTGCATGCCCTGAAAGCAGGACATGAGAACAACACCACTCTCCCCACTACTGCTTCCCAGCAACAGACATTCAGAGCTGGATTTCCCACAACAGCAGAGATAGAACATCATCATCCAGTGATTCAATTTCATTGCATGCCCACATGTTCTCGTATTATGAGAGAAAGACGGGCACTAGTCCCAATGGCTACATCCCATATGAGAGTCAATAAGCCTCTCATTTAAAGTTGCTGGAGATCACAGGTGGGAGAGGCCACTCTGCTCATACCTTGTTTTCTGGGCTTCCCACAAGCATCTGGTACAGCACAGGATGCTGGAGTCAGGGGTGTAGGAAGAGGGGTGCCGTCTTCCAGAGGCGTAGGAAGGTCAGGTGGTACCTGGTGCAGAATATTTCTTGCCACCCCCACCCCCCATACACACACAACACACACATTAATTTTTATTTTTATTTTGCCTGCAAAAAATGGTTTTACTTTATTTCATATTTTCTTACAAAGGAATGTGGATTTTGGGCCTCTGATAACAAGTGGGCAACTGTGGACAGATATTTAAATCTACAGGATGGATTGTGTTTTGGCTTGTGTTATTTTATTTATATTTATTGTTTGTTTATTTATTTAATAAAAATTATTTTGAAAAGCCTGCAAAGTGGTTAAAATTACTTCAACTTCCTAAGTATCTAGGTATGCTTGCCTAAAGAAGAATGCTTTTAGCAGATGCCTGAAAAGAGTATTGCAAAGGCATGTGCTTTATTGCAATAGGCGAGGAGTTCCAAAGTGCACACAGACACGCTAACACACACAATCACCACCGTCACCCCCTTCTCCCGCTTTCCTCTTTTTTTATACTTCCTTGCACAAAAACTTCTCCATGATCCTGTTTTCCTCCTTTCTGCTATTTTGCGGTATGCTTTCTGCACACACCTCATATTGATATTTATTGTATGTTTAAATTTATTTGGATTTTAAGAGGAAGCCTGCAAGTTGGTTGCTCAGTTAGAGAAAGTTAACCAGCATACTGAAGTTGTCTGTGTGTTCCCTTGTTATTGAAATATTGATTATAAATTGCTACAGAGAATTTGGAATTTCATGTTGAAGACAACACAATGTTCCAGGAAGTAAATACATTGTGCAAAGGTCCTATAGAGTATTTGTGGGCTCCGCATCCTTTCTCTCTCCTATGAAGCAGCCGAGCAATTGAAGAGAGACATTTTCATAAAGCAAGAAGAGTGGGACAATTAAAGTGGAAAAAAGACTTGCTTTAAACAACAGTAAAGGTAAAGAAGAGATGGGGAGACAGTGAGGGTTTTAATAATAATATTGGGTTGTAGCAAGGACAAAATCCGCTCACCTGGGACTCTGGGTGGGTGGCCATTGCCATTTGGCATGACTGTGGTGGGTTCAGGGAGGCTGCCATCTTCCAGGTGCAACTGGGGGAGAGGATGGCTGGCACTGCCCATCTGGACAGCATTGGATCCCCAGGTAAGGGAAGGCAGTGTCTGCTCAGCCAATCATAGTCTGGAGCTTTGGGCTGGGAAGAGCCCACCCCCAGCCTATTTAAGGGGGGCAGGTGTCAGCCACCCTCTCGGCTGATCGACACAGGATTATCCACCCCCCCCCCCCAGTCTTTAGAGCCTGACCCAGATGGGGAACAGGGCACATTACCTATGGACCTTGCTCTCGTTAATTAGGTCTCTGTATTTCAGGGCCAGGGAGGAAATACAGCAAGCAAATTAGCCGGCGTGTATGTTTTTGCCAACCTTGTAGCAAATTTTTGCCAACCTTGCACCGCCAGAGCACGATTTCTGTTCTTAGCGGAGTTCTTAACCTGAAGCGTACTTAACCCGAGGTACCACTGTAATCAATTCTTAAAGTGCAAAGTTCCATGTGCAATACTATGTGTTTTAGAATGATTGTACAAAGTCCCTCAGACATCCTCGTCTGCCCTCCAACGGGTGGCTAGCTTGAGGTCTCCCCGTATCACCAGTACAGTTTCTTAAAGGAACGGACTTCATCAACAGAAATACAGAATAACAGAATTTAACCTTAGCTAAACAGCTCAAGAAACTCAAATGTTCATCGCTCTGGTAGATAGGAGGCTTTTTTTTAAGCAGTCGTGACTCCTCTCTTATCTTCCTTTTTTGGATCCATTCTTAAGAAAATCAGCCCTGAATGCTCACTGGAAGGACACATCCTGAAGCTGAGGCTCCAATACTTTGGCCACCACATGAGAAGAGAAGACTTCCTGGAAAAGACCCTGATGTTGGGAAAGATTGAGGGCACAAGAAGGGGATGACAGAGGACAAGATGGTTGGACAGTGTTCTTGACGTGACCAATGTGAGTTTGACCAAACTGCGGGAGGCAGTGGAAGACAGGAGTGCCTGGCGTGCTCTGGTCCATGGGGTCATGAGGAGTTGGACATGACTAAATGACTAAACAACAAAGGGCAGGGGTTCTCAGCCTGTGAGCAGATTATAAAAGGGCTTCATAGTCTCTCAACCTGTTCTCTCTTTTGGCTTCCCTCACTCAGCCACATGAGCAGTTGGCTCGAATGAGATGAAATTATGAAACGACACTTCTTCAGCAGGTACATTATGGAATGACTCGTCATCAGCAAGTACACTGGCTGAGCAACTCTTGAAGGCAATTAGGAGTTTGGCAGCTGTTAGAAGATTACCCAGAAACTGCAACTGGCCAGAACTTACATCATGCTGCTGCTGAATCAGGTCTACTGCTCAAGAAAAGTATTTCCACAGTGGACAACCAGATGCCTGTGCGTAGTATTGTAACGGATTGGCCCTAAAATGAAGGAGTTAATCCACCCTCACGTTGACTGGCAGTTCATCCTTTACGGGCGGGACAATCCACGGTTTAAAAGGAAGGGACAGCCGTTTTGACAGTTGAGAAGAGGGAGGGTGTATGTGGTGACAGGGAGAGGAAGGGTGTGGGGCCAGGATAGTGGTGGTATAGGTTAGGTTTAGTTTGTCGTGAAACTATAAAGCTACTGTTACTGTGAACAAGACTGTGAACGCATGAATCTTTAAATCAACTATGTTCTATAAGAAATAAAGTACAGTTCTTTTTGTGCCATAAAACAATCGTCATTATTAATCCAGCAGGGTATCAAAGCTCGCAGAGGTGTGTACTCGGGAAGGGGGCAAAACTTACCTGAGAAAAGGGTGTTAGTTTGTGTCTCAGAGTCACACAGAGAGGGGCTAGAAGGTGACAACCTGGAGTGCCATTAAGTTGCCAGAAGTGTGAGGCAACTTGATACAGTGGGGAGCCGAGCTGAGGACGGCACTGTAGGCAAAAGGTGGTTCACCTAAATAGCCCAGAGCATTAAGGATACCAGGCCACGTAAGCTGGATACGGACTCTCATTAATAATAAAAGCATTATAGTGAGAGGGGGTTGGTTATGAGGACGAACCTCCTTTCGAGTGAGAGAGAGACAAGAGGGAGGAGGTTCGTCGCAAGTATGAAAACAGGACCTGAGAAGAACACCACTCTTTTGATTCCCAGGAGCACATATTCAGAATCATGCTGCCCCCAACAACAGGAGTAGAAAATAACCATCAGGTTTAGTAGCCACCCATAAACAAATTCATGGAGTATAAGGGTAATTTGCAACTAAACACATCCAAGTTGTTGGAGATCATTACTTCTGGTGAGACCAACTGCAAAGATTATCATATGTGGTGGACATGCCCAAGGATAAAAGCTTTCTGGGGGAAAAATTATAATGAAATGAAAAAGGTGTTGAAAAACACATTTGTTAAAAAACCAGAAGCTTTTCTACTTGGAATTGTGAACCAGGAGGTCCCTAAGAAGGATCAAACCTTTTTTATATATGCCACAACAGCAGCTAGGATTTTGATTGCAAGAAACTGGAAGACACAGGAATTGCCAACGGTAGAAGACTGGCAGATGAAAATGATGGACTATATGGATCTCGCCGAACTGACCGGGAAACTACGCGACCAGAGGGAGGAGACGGTGGAACAAGACTGGACGAAATTTAAAGTATATTTAAAAAACTATTGTAAGATTTAAAGACTGAAAAAAGTTGGAAGAAATGACAGCTTACAGAATAGAAAAATAGGACTAAGTAATATAGACTCATGATTTTAGGTTAAGACTTATATAAGAAAAGGACATAAGTGATAATATTAAATAATATTTAAAGATGTTAAGAAATTACTAAAGATGATTGATAATGAAACGCAGTGGGGGGGATGTGAGGAAGTCACCCCAACATGATTAGACATGATGAATGGGAAATAATGATGTATGTTTGTGTGTTTTTTTGTATTTGTATTTTGTATTTTTTAGAATGTAGAATGTAGAATGTATCATGTTCATCATGTTTTCATCATGTTTTCTTTGATTGTCATGCAAGCTGTGAATTTCATACTGGATTTCCATAACTTATCCCAATCTTCCCTAAGAATTGGATGACCTAGTTCTTATGCCCATTTTATCTGGACACTTTTAACCTCTTCGTCTTTTAATTCCCATTCCAGTAGGAATTTATATAATTTTGCTAAGGGTTTTTTTTTATTATCTATTAGTAATTCCTGGAGTTTGGATTTGTTTACTGGAAATCCAGTTTCTTTATGTCTTTTGAATAAACTTTGAATTTGGCAGTACTGGTACCAACTTGTGCAATGTTCTTCTATTTGTTGGAAAGGTTTTAATATCATTTCCCCTTCTCCTTTCCTTATTATATCTTGACTAGTTGAATTTAGCCCGTTAATAATGGGCGCTAGAATGGAGAGGAGGGCCAGGGCGCCACACATCCCACCCTCCCTCGTTCCCAGCAGGCCCGAGGAGGGAAGCGGCATTGGCGGCCTCTGCGCTCCGCCGCGGAGCTCCCCGTCCCCGGGCGGTGCCAGGGCCGGCGGTGGCGGCCCGTCGCTCATGGCCGTCTCCGGGTCGAGGGCGGGGCGCAGCCAGGAGCAGCGGCCGAGGTGCGCGCCCGCCAGGGCCGGGGCGCTGCGCATCCCACCCTCCCTCGTTCCCGGCGCTGCGCATCCCACCCTCCCTCGTTCCCGGCAGGCCCGAGGAGGGAAGCGGCACCGGCAGCCTCTGTGCTCTGCCATGGAGCTCCCCGTCCCCGGGCAGTGCCAGGCCCGCCGGCGGCGGCCCGTCGCCAAGGCGCTGCCGGAGCCGCAGCCAGAGCCTGGCGAGCGGGGGCAGCCTCGGAGGCGGCGGCAGCGGGTGAGCGCAGGCGGACAGGGGCACCCCGGCAGCGCGCTCTTCTGGGGACCCAGCGGGCGGTGGCGGTGTGCGCCATCGCTGCCTCTCGGACACGCCCCCAGTCATCGCCTACCAATCCCTGCGTCCCTGTGGGACATGCGCAGTGGCAAAAAACCACTGACACACGGACTGGACGCACGGACACTTGGAGATTATTATATAGGATATGTTAACCATTTCTCTTTTTTAGGTTGGTTAGTCCAAGCTGTCATTTCTAATGGGGACGCCCACCATGGGATTTGAGGTTCTAAAAAAATTCTATACTCACAATTATTTCATTACCCTCAGCGCTGGGGGAAACCACAGGGCTGCCCAGGCTCCATGGATCGGAGGCTTTGGACCCAGACAGTCAAGAGCCCTGATTTACTCCGCATTCCAGCGGGCCACCAGGGAATCCATCAACATGGGATAAAACATCCCCTACCACTCCCTGGAAGCCAATTGGCTCCATTAAGTGGCGGGGGACAATCCAAATTTGTCCCACCTCCCTGCAGAAGGAAAGGGTCGCAGAGAAGCCCAGGGTGGGATCAGAATGCTGAACTCGAGGGGCCTTTGGTGTGATCCAGCAGGGATCCTCTTACGTTCCTGTCTCCTGAATCAGAGTTCTGCCAAACAGTAGTAATCTGCCCTGGTTGCCTAGCGCTGTGGCAAATCTCCAGAAAAGTAGCTACAATAGACCACTGTCGGTTGCATTTTTGAGATTTCTCCAATGTTCTCCTATTGATTAGTTGGTGGGAAGTTTTTCATTGCATTTGTTTGTCATGTCCTTATGAGATTTATTTGAATTACGGATTGGTATATACATTTCCTAAATCAGTAAAAGTACCAATTTGCCCTTTGCCACCGCCACCAAATATTCTTAATTTGATAATTACGGACACAGAACACAGTTTTTATTTGCAACACCAATTTATTTTAAAGAGAATTTAACCCCTATACCATATTATCATGAGACAGAGCCCCCAAGTCCCACATTTCTACTTTAGCTTCTCTATCCCCTGCATCCCATTCAGTCTCTGCCAAATGCTAAATAGAAGACTCAGGAGTCCTTTGAATCCCAGCCACTCTGTTGTCCCACCACTAAGCAAGCAACCTCCACCTCCACTGCTGCAACAAACAGTCGGATTCAAAGGAAAACCATGTTCTCTCCTAGCTACCCTTCAAAGTTGGGCTTCTTTGGGGAAGGCAGAATATCACAGCATCGTACTTGGCTTATAGTGCCTGGAAAGTTGTAGATAGCCTCTGGTCTCTTGGCCAATGTACAAAAAGATGGGGTTCCACAGCCTTTTATTACTTCATCAGGAGTTTTACTGTCATCTAGTAAAGAAAAAGAGACGTGGTCACATGAGCACCTGCTGGTAATAGGTGTGTTTGTGTGCAGAAGAGAGAGAACAGGAGTATTTTATTGCTTATTACCTGTATTGCATGAGTATACAAATCATATCAGAATCATATTTTGAGATGAATATGACACAGAAGTTTAAGATTTAGGGGGGGGGGGAGAGACCATTTTTTAAAGATATGGTACAAGGGCCCAATCCACATTGATATTGCTTTCCAGATCAGAGTTCCATGCCTGCTTTTATTACTTTTATAAGGCAAGTAAAAATATTCTTTTATAAGACAGTTTTACACATAATTTAACCAACAAAAATTCTCACTCTTTCTCATATACCCACCCCAGAAATATACAATCTCATCTATATACATGCATATACATGCAAAACAAAGAATATTTTAGCACAGTTGTATTTTTAGGAAAAAGGAAACATGTTCCCCACCAATACGCACACAGTGTATTTTCTGTTAGAATGCCACCAACAGAATGAAAGAGCAACCCAGCCTCCCTGTTCCCCCTCTCCCACTTATTGGATGCCAGTGCTACTTACTGTAAGCAACAACAAAGTCCATGCACTGAGTCTCATCACCATGGCACTTGATGGGCTCTGAAAGCTTACCAAGAGTAGAGCAGGTTGGACACTCCAGCCCGTTCAAATTACTTTCCACTGCCAAAACAACCACGAAAGTCAACACATGGTTCCAGCCCATAAATCTCCATTATGATTCCTAGGCCTTGGTTCTCTAGTCCTTCCTGTCAGAGGGGTGAAGCATCTCCATGGCATTCTGCTTCAGGAATTAGTGGTGCAGTCAATGCAAATCTAGCTATTACCGGTATCTCTAGTTAAAGGTAGATAGCCGTGTTGGTCTGTCATAGTCAAAACAAAACAAAACAAAATAAAAAAATTCCTTCCAGTAGCACCTTAGAGACCAACTAAGTTTGTTCTTGGTATGAGCTTTTGTGTGCATGCACACTTCTTCAGATACACTGAAACAGAAGTCACCAGACCCTTATATATAGTGAGAGGGTGGGGAGGGGTATTACTCAGAGGGGTGGTGGAAATGGGTGAAAGGTTGATAGCTGTGGTAAACCTGTTGATGACTGTTAATGGCTGCAATTAGTCTTACAGGAAAAAGCAATGGGTGAGAAGGTTAAAAAAGCTTTGTCATGTATAATGAGATAAGAATCCAATGTCTTTGTTCAGACCAGGTTTCTCCATGGTTTTAAGCTTGGTATCTCTAGTAATGAGATGTAGGTGCTGGCAGCGGTTATCAAAAGGCAGCAATTTTAGTTGCCTTTCAGTGCAGAGGTGGACCAAAGAGATTCCACCCACTCTGTTCTAAAATTTGTATTGTGTTTCATAGATGGACCTGAGATGAATAGACAAGTGGAAGTATGTTCTAGGGGCTGAGTTGGGGAGCTTATTCCTGGGTTATCAATGTGACTAATTTCTCACTCTTTTTTTTTTTTTTTTTTGCATTGCTGATTATGTACTGTGTTCCTCAATGAATTATGTATTCTTATGTATTGCTCATTACTGTGAAATAATAATTTATGTATATAATATTGATTAAGAATTTTATGTTGTTTACTTCATAATTATGTTGTA